>OMNO01021196.1:0-10796 GCA_900303215.1 Trachyrincus scabrus | reverse complement strand
AAGGTAACTTGGTCCCACTCCAAATGGTTTCCCTTTCTTCAAATTAATCTGTTCCATCACCCTTCCCTTTGAGAGCCTGAATCCACTTCTTCCAGCTGTGCTCTGGCACCTCCTCCTGCATGATGCAGCCCCAGATGATCCATCACACCTCCACCACCTCCTCCTGCATGATGCAGCCCCAGAAGATCCATCACACCTCCATTCTTTTATTCCCCTCTTCTCTTAACTAACCACACAGAGAAACCCCTCCCCTCTGAGGTCATCACCCTAAAGAAACATCTCACCTCTGGACTTCAGCATGACGTTCTCTGTGTTATCCTTTTACCCAAGATACCATCACTCTCTAGTCATAATTCATTTGTACTCGTTAAAACATGGTGTCTTTTACTACTCACTGTCATCATACTTTATGCCATATCATTTTATGTTCCATTCGTATTGTCTGAATGACCTTGATTGGGCTTCTGTGTTACTGTGTCCATGTTCTGAACTCATGTCACATCTCCTCTCCCCAACAGTGACTCAAGTTAAAGAACAGATAGAGACCAAGACCGAACACGAAGTCAAAGGTAAGGCTCATTCACATCTGTTCCATAATGACACCATGTTTTCACCACAGCACACGAGGAAAGGGACGGTTCAACAAGAGCTTCACCAATCTAATCTTTACTATCTTTACTTTAAAACCTGATTATGGTTTTACCCAACAGCCACTTTTAAAGTGTGTAAATATGTTTTCACGTTGAACTATTCCTTTGAGTTTATTTACCCTTCACAATGCATGGACTCTTGCATTGTTCTTCAATAGAAATGTCCTCCATGTTGTCATTCTCTATCTGCTGTTCTCATGTTTTATTCCTGATAAACGTGCTTGATCTACCAGTCTTTGACCCATGAGGTTTGCATCCATTGAGCCTCTTTTGGCATGAAGGTTCATGCGTCTTTTTATCAGGTGCAGGATATGTATCATGTAAGATTCCAGACTTGAATGTGTATTTAAAAGATATGGATAAATAACCACATCTTTTAATTGTCTTTTAAATTGTCTGGAACTGATGACTTTCTCCTGCCAAATATATCCTAGCCTGGCTTGCAGATAGTGGGATGTGATTCCTTTGGTTTGCCTTTAAATAACACCAGTAAACTATATTAGTTCGAATAAACGCCTTCTCAAACAATTCTACTGCTTGATTAAGAATTAAGTTTATTAGAGAGCTTTCTCATTGGTATATTTCATCAGTCTGAGGAATAGAAAGGGCGTTTATTCTCCTGTCTGCAAGTCAGGTAAGGAATATTCTAGTGCAAACAAGCCCGTCAGTTTAACTTGGAAACATCTATGCCTTTTTAAGTAATTTATGTTTTGAAGAAATTTCCACAGAAGAAGGATCAAAACCTCCTGCAGGTTTCTTTTAAAAAGAATCAAGTCTTGCGTTTATTCGAACAAATATGGTGAGTGAAACTGTTATTTCTTATGGCTTTGTGACTTGCAGCATGCATTTAATATTTCCATTAATGATTCCATTCAAATCTTTTTCCCATTTATGCTTCAGAGGCTTGATTGTATTGACAGCTATTTGTCTTTTTTTCCAGAACGGCCTTCTAATGAAGGGAGAGAGGAAGGAAGCAGCGTTGATCTCAGCACAACCCAGGAGCTCAGAGGAGCATTCTCAGACACAGAAGACATCCTGGATCAAGGGCTGGTATCAGCCATCAGCTCAGAGAACATCAAACCTTCGTTCTCTAAAAAGCTAAAGTTGCAGTCGGTTGTAGAGAGAGACCCAGCAGAGTTAAAATGTCAACTTGTTGCCTGTCCTCCCCCAACTATCCTCTGGTTCCATAATAACAAACCTATTCAGAAAGAGCACAGACTTAAGATTCGTACGGAGAGTAAAATGCACATGCACACTACGCGTCTAGTAATTGAGAGCATCAAAGAGAAGGATGCTGGCAGCTACAAGGTCATGGCCATAAATTCAGAGGGGTCAGCAGAGTCCACAGCATCACTGCTAGTGTCTCTTAGGGAAGAGCAGTCTGCTAACTATCTGAGCTTAGCAAGGCGTTCTGCCAGAGCCCAGGAGAGCGCTGATAAAGTGACAGAGCAGAGAAAAGAGAGGAAGTTTAGGGTGGACCTCAGGTGTGTTGGCTCACCATTTGATAAGACATCCAAAGGCCAACAGGTAAGATCCAGATCAAAGAGTCTGGTGCGTACGGTCTACTTCAGGTCGACTTCTCCTTCTAAGGCTGAAGCTTCGGCTAAAGACTCCCAGCGTCTGGAGACTGGTTCTGAGCGTGCCCGGTCCCCGCCTGCCATGTTTGAAAGCTCTGAGCGTTTTAACGACCGGTTCAGTGATATCTACTGCGACAGGCGCACAGGGGCCAGGTTTAGTGGTAAGTTTAGCGACCGGTGCAGTGACCGATACAGCGAAAGGTTCAGTGATACTGAAAGCCTTCACGAGGTTAGAACCAAACTGACCACGCTCCAAAAGGCTGTTAAATTAAAGAAGAGGATGTCTATATCCACCATGTCCTCCTCAGAGTTTGATGTGGAGTCTGTAGCGAGTGAATCCAGCTATGCTGACAATGTGGACAAGCTCAGGATCAAGGGTCCCTCTTCTCTGCCAGATGTGCAGCATTTCCATCGGTCATCTGAGACAGGTCGCAGGGAGTTTCAGGGCAGGAGTTTAGGTGTGGCTTCTCAGAGCCGGGAGGCTTCCCAGCATCGTATTAGGCACTCATTTGAACCCCAGTCCAGAACCCGGGCCATCCAGATACTAACTGGTGACACCACAGTGACCTGTGAGAAGAGCATCACCAGCATATTAACTGAGAAACATGAAGATGAAAAAGATGATACTTTAGCTGATTCTCAGGAAGAGTGTGGATTGAAAAGTGAACTTGATAAGAACAAGATGGAGGTGGGTGGATCTGAAGTGCCATGCTCTGAAACAATTGGTACAGTGTCTTCATTAATCACAGTATCACCCAAAGCTAAGATTAGTAAATCGACCGAGAGATTCCTTGGTGACAAGGTAACACCAGGAGACCGAGAGGAGGAATTTGAGGAGGAGTCTCTGAAGGCTCAGTATGAGAAGAGCCTGGAGGCCGACAGGATGGAGTGTGAGGAGAAACTCCTTGCTCTACGCATCAGGAAATGGCAGCAAGGGATGCGGATGTCTCAGGAGGAACCCTTTGAACCTGAACATGACCTCCCCTTGCCAGCAGAGGAACCATACCTGGAACCTGAGGAGCACATTTACAGCCCAGAGATGACAATGGAACCAAGACCGGAGGCTGATACTCCACTCCCTTTTTCCCAGAAATCCCCCAAAATTAAAAAGTACTTGGGAAGCCCTGAATCTGTGCCACCCAGGATGAAAAGACAACCAGAGGAAGCAGAATCTGCTTCATTGCAACATAAATCACCCACAATGAAAGCTAGAGGTGGAAAAATGTTGTTTGAAAAGAGCAGAGAGGAGTGTGAGCTGCAGCTGTCCAGGGAGAACATCTCTGAGCTGAAAACAGAGAGCGAGTACTCCAGTGAACAGGAAGCCTTGAATGATAGGATCATGAAATGGCAGCAGGGGGTGCAGATTGAGCAGGAGCAGACTGTGGAGCTACCGCCAGACTGGGTGGAGGCCTACTCTCCATATGAGGGCACAGTTCACCAGCTTACTGATATACAGACAACCAGCCAGCCTACAGCACTACAGCCCAAAAGGACTTCTCCTGAGAAGACAACTATGGAGAAATCAACCCCAGGTGAGGCTGGTCCTACTGGGATACAGATGAAACAAGATGAGAAAATTCTGGAGGTACTGGACACAGAGGGGCGGGAGACCAGACTTCAGAGAGACAGTGAGTACTTTGTCAGTGAGGAGGAAGCCCTGGCTCAGCGACTTCTCAAGTGGCAACAGGATGTTCTTGACCAAGAGGAAGTGGTAGAACTGGAGTCTGAATGGTCTATGGGTGAACAACACTATAAACAAACTCCCTCAGAACCTTACGATGCCACTGTTTCAGGATATGACCGTTCTAAAGTTCAGACAGAACAGCATCATGCAGTCATATCTCAGGAACTCTATGAGTTTGAACCTCCTGCTCCATACAGAGATGGAAGCTGTCAACAGTTCCAGGACCCAGCTCCTACTAAAGAACTGTCACAGACTCACCTGCTAGCTTATAGTCATACATCTAAACAGGTGTTTGGATCCTTACCTGACAGAAAACCAACAGCTGCCCCCCCAGCTGCAGCAGCGGCCTATAGGTCCCATCCTCACAGGGCAACTACAGAGTCTCCTGCTGATAGTAGCCTACATTACAGTTTGAATGTTCCCATCCAAGATCCCCAGTACTCAGTCCAACCATCTGTAGTGGATAGAAGCCACAAGTGCTCCTCAGTCCTCAGCCACTCTCCCACCCAGCTCCCTGGTGCGCCATTCCAGGGATCTGAACCAGGTTCTGCTCAGGCTCCCTCTAACATGTTGAATAAGTCCTCTCCAGTGAGGGGACATCCTCCAAGCTGGAGTACACAGGAGGGTCTGGCGATGGAAGTGGGGAAGAGGAGAAGCAGGGAGTATACATTTACTGTGGAGGAAGGCCAGTTAGAACAAACAGAGGCCTTAAGAGCCCAACGTGACCAGGTGGATGTTAGAGAAGTAAGGAGGGAGAATATTCGGTCCAAAGAGACCGTTGAATGGAGGGATAAGAGCCTTCAACCAGGCATCGCAAGTGGAAAGATGAGTGACTTAGAAGGCTTTTTTGAAACCAAGGAGTCCAAGTATGAGAATAAACAAGAGGAAATTAGGAAAGGCTCACCTCCAGTATTTGTAAAAGAAATTACAACCATGAAAGTAAAAATCGGTGAAATGTCAGAATTTACCTGTCAGTTCCAGGGCGACCCTGAGCCAACAGTCACATGGCTTAAAGACAGCCATCCCTTAACTCACAACCCAGATTATGACATCATGGTCAAACCCTGCCAATCAAAACTGACTGTCTACTACCCAACCACAGAACACGAGGGCACCTTTGACTGCATAATAACCAACAGTCACGGCTGGTCCACCTGCTGCGCTAGCCTGGAGATCGCAGACGAGAAGCTGCTGAGAACCTCAGGACCCACTCAGGTGTTGGTGACCGAGGAAACCGCAGAGCAACATCAGGAGCGCTCGATAGAGGAGGAGCTGCAAGCCTACATGAGTACAGGAGCAGCAACCCTCCAGGTGCCCCAGGCAGGAGTCCACAGACCCCAGCGCTTGGATGACTCCTGCACCTCCTCCCCAGTGGAGATCAGAATCACCTCTGCCACACCACTCCCTGACATGATGGAGGAGGGCAGTGAGGAGAAGGCAGCTGTCATGGTTGCCTCCAAAAATCCCACCCTGCAGAGTAAAGAGGGGGCCTCCCAGGCTGTGAAACACAAGTTTACCTTCTCCTTTGATGTGGCCGGGGAGGCTCCAGGGGTGGTCACTGAGCTGGAGAGCATCCTCGGGTCAGAGGGAGAGACTGCCTTGTTACAGTGTAAGGTTACTGGAGATCCAGCCAGTCAAAAGACTCATGTTGCTTCATCTGAAAAGAATCCAATCAAGCATGGGGCTTCCAGAGAGCCACTGCCACCTATATCTGGCTGTGGTCTGCAGTCCTCTGCTGCTGTGATCAAAGTTTCTCAGATTAAGCAAGCTTTTGAATCTGATTCACCTGTCGCATTCAGATCTCCCTCCCCTACTGAGGAACAAAGAATGGAAAGCCTATTTCCTAAGGAGTTCATCCCAGTGCTGACGAAGGAAGCACATCCAGGAGAGATTAGGGAGGGAAGTCCTCTCATACCTAAACACAATGTAGAAGAAGATTTCCCTTCCCAAACTACAGCTGTATTTGGGGAGCCTGAAAATGTTCCGACAACAATGACATTTATACCAGCTGGCGCAGGGTCTTACCAAACTAAGCCTGCCAGGCTTGAGACGTTTAAGCCAATCTTGGTCTCAGAGGATGACGTTGAGATCTGGCCTGGAGAAGAGGCTTCTTTGCTAGACAGCCACCTGGAGATGCATACATTTGTCCAGGAAGTGCAGAACATAGCAGATGTAGTCAGACCGGAGCCTTTGCTGCCAGGGAAGGTGGCTGAATACACTGGTGAGGCAGAGGAAATGGAGAGAGAGGCAACTGTTCATGCATTTGACAGAACTAGTAGCTTCATACCTTTCCAATATGATAGGACAGTGGCCAAGGGCTCCTCTAAAGTGTCTGCTCTATTCAGTGAGGTCAAACATAAGGGAATCATTGCTACCACATCACTTCCTGTTGGCGGTGGGTCTAAATATCAGAGTCAGGAGGTCTCAGCTCTTATAGAGGAGGTAGCATGTGGCTATCAGGAGGCAGGTCTTGATGTGGGGGAACAGACCACAGGAATCAGAGAGGTTGTTTCTGTACCTGAGAATTTGAGAGAAGATACTTTGAGTAAGGGGTTTAAAATAGGAGAGGAGCTGTTGTCCATCCCAGAGCCCTCCATGGATAGTGGGGTGTTCCTCAGTATTCCAGATTCCCAGGCAGATCTCCAGGAAATTTCAGAAGAGATTGTTGATACTGACATTCTTGCTGATGTTCAGAGGCATGTTGAGCTTCTCCAAGAGGGACCTACCAGTGAATCACAAATGGCTGTCAAGTCCACAGCAGACAGCATAGCATTTGGTCTGGCTGCCTATGTAGCAGAACAAGAGGCTGAGAAGCAGACTGTAGATAAACAGGTTAGCAGTGATCTTGACACTGCTTCAGCTGAACTGGGAGCCTCTGCTGGGATCATGGAGGTAGAGGAAGTGACCTTCAATGCTGTGTATGACTACTATAACCCTCCGACGGACTGGGGACGACCACTGTCCCCAGAGTCTGAGATGTCCATAGAGATAGGCAGCACCTTCAGTGAGGATATAGCAGATGCTGCCGAGAGGTTCTTCACCCCTGCCTCATCTACTGAGATCTCACAGACGGTCGCAGAGTCCTTCCAAACTCCCATGTCTCCAGAGTCTTTCCATACTCCCTCTACCGGCATGTCCGGTGGGTTCATGACCCCCCCAGAATACCCCTTCTCTTCTACAGAGCGGAAGAGAGCCTTGACGACTGATTCCACTGAATGCTTCTTCTCTCCTTCTCAGTTCCTGAGGTCTCCTGTTGATGAGGGCATTGATATTGGACCTTCTGCCTATAGTTTGGATGAAAGCCGATACCATGCTGAAAGCAAAGGGTCTCTTGGTCTTGGTTCGCTCCAGGAGAAGGTTCAAGGAATCCCTCCAGCCTTCCTCAAACCTCTCACAAAGAAAAGGGTGTTTGAAAACGATTGTCTCGTCTTTTATGCCGAGGTGTTTGGTCTTCCATCTCCAGAGGTGAGATGGTTCCACAACAAATCCCAGCTGCTGGCTGACGACAGAGTCCAAATGCACAGAGATGGAGATAACATCACACTGACAATGAACAGTGTCAGTAAAGCAGACATGGGGGAGTATATTTGTGAAGCCCTGAACTATGTAGGGGAAGCAAGAAGCGTTGCTTTAGTAGTCGTCATATCTCAGGAAGTGAGGTTCATGCCTGCTCCACCTGCTGTGACTCATCAACACATTATGGAGTTTGACATGGAGGACGATGACTCTTCTCGCTCTACGTCTCCTCAGGAGATCTTGTTGGAGGTGGAGCTCGATGAGAACGAGGTCAAAGAGTTTGAGAAGCAGGTGAAAATCTTTACCATTCCCGAGTATACCGCCGATAATAAGAGCATGATCATTTCCCTGGACGTGTTGCCTAGTCTGTATGAGGTGGGTGCTGTGGACTTTGTCACACAGGAGAATGATGATCTGAAAATAGCGTTTGAAGTAACTGAAATGCCCCCAAGGTTCATCAACCCTATCTGTGACATGGAGACCCCTGAGACCACCACAGTCTTGTTTGAGTGTTCTCTCATGGGGATACCATCGCCTATCATCTCCTGGTTCAAAGGCGACAAGAAAATTCCCCATGACAACAAAAAATATGTTCACTCCTCTGATGGAGACAACCACTTCCTGAAGATATGTAAAGTCAGCACCCAGGACAGTGGTGTGTACACCTGCAGAGCTATCAATGTGGTCGGGGAGACGGTCTGCAGGGCTTTCCTCAAGGTGTTGAGCGCTAAAACCTTCTCCGGTCAGACCCGAGGCCGGGAGCTCACCGCTGTCTCTCTAGGAAGCGCCAAGGTTCAGCCGCAGAAGTTTGACCTGATGGTGGGCAACACTTCCCTGGAGGGAGAGCAGGCGTCGGAGATTGAGCTGGAGTTTGAGTTTGAGCAGGAAGCTGACGAGTCCCAGCGTGCGGTGCGGCTGGTGGCCAACACCGATCATGAGATGAGCGAACAGGGAGAGAAATACGTCAGCATAAACTTTGATGTGTTCGCTGAGCCAGCCAAAGACGATAAAGTGGAATTCAAAGGAAAGTCGTCAGATATGTGTAGCTTCCAGTTTCAGGTCACAGAAACAGCCCCTAAATGTATAATCCCTCTGACGGCTGTGACAGCAGCACACGGTACGCCTGTGATCCTGCAGTGCTTGGTGAACGGCAAGCCCAACCCCACTGCTCAGTGGTACAAGGATGGACAGCTGGTGCAAGACAGCAGGTGTATCATCCAGGAGAAAACCACCGGCCATTTCAATCTGCTCATCACTAATGTCACGCAAAACGATGCTGGGGAGTACAAGTGTCTGATCCAAAACCAAGCCGGCCACACTGAAACTTCTGCTCTCTTGAAGGTGTTGTAGAACAGAATGAGTCAGGTGTTGTGAAATGTATGTTAGGATTGTTTGAGTGTTGGAGTAGTCATCTCAACTACATGAGGCTGAATTGAATGGTGAGGGTGAAGGATGGTTTCATCTAGTGGAAGATCAATGTGAGGGTGTAGTGTCACACACCAGTGTCACACACCAGAGTCAATCATTTTTCAGTGAATTTGTAGATGGTTGTATTATATAGATATATAGATATGTTGTGCCATTAAAATGGTCAGGGTTTACATTTGCTTTAGTTAATTTTTATTCGGACACACTGTGATAAGCTACCAGTGTATGTGCGTCAGTAATTTTGAATATGATAAATAACATTTTAAGTAGGGGAGTGTAGGATTGTAAACATGCATAATTATGTGTTCACTAAGTCATCGACTTCTAGAATTAATACAGTTTAAAGTAAAAAATGTAATCAAATGGATTTTGCTACCTGCAGAAATAAATGATTTTCGTACTAAAGTGTAAAAAGCAATCCTACGTGGTCATTTCATATATAATACTGAAATAACTGTCTTAGATACTTTCTGTGGCTTTCATTTCATATTACATATTACATACTGCCCTATAAATGACATATTTTATGGAAATATAATATAATGATAAAGGAGTAGTATCTCAACAGATATATTCACATATACATTCACATATACATTCACATACATGTACAAATACGTTCACATACACATAAACACTCGCTAACATCTGAAAAAATGGTCTTATGACTAAACACTACAAGAAACGTATCATATAGTGACCCTGACATTTAATTCACCAACAGCGATACATCCTTTGTAGCATTGATTAGTTATTACAAAGTAGTATTTTTTTGGCAGTGTTTCTTTTGTGAAAGGTCTTTATGTCGGTCTCTGACACGGTATTCATATGAGCTGCTGGTTTAAATTAGTTTAGCTAATTTTCTATATATATTTTCAAAATAAAATTATGTTTTTTGTAAATATGTGTACTTTTAGAGATAGTATAGGCTGAATACTATGAACCCAAACAATAACTATGATCAGCTACAAAGCCATGACACACACACAGCTAAATATTTCAGATGTTTCAGATGAATGATAAAAGCCTTGGTCTGACTGTACAGAAGTTTGTCTGAGTTGGAGTTATATACATGATACATTAAAGGATTTGGTGTCAAAAGGACTAGTGTGTTTTTGAACTTTTTCTCTACACTTAGGTATGTCATTTAAATTCATAATAAAGAATTGTAAAAAAAAGATTTTGTACATGTATTGCTTCAGAACTTCTATTGTTCTAAACCCATCTCATAACAAATAACAGAACATATTGGTTTAATAGGTTTAAAATCTCACCGAACTACTATTGATTTTGAAACCATGACTCACAAATCCCAATTCTTTGTTTAATATTTTTAACTTTTAATGAAAAAATCTCAAACAATTCCAGAGTTGATTGCAGAAAATTATGTTTTAATTGTAATATCCGATATGTATATCAAAATAAAAAGAATGGTCTAATAGTAATGTATGACATGTATCAAAGTAAAAAAAGAAACATTGTCAATTATAATGAATTAGTTTGATTGATAGACGTTAATTATTTAAGTTAAATAATGGATGAATTGTTCCTCTGCTGATCCAGTGGTCCTCAACCCTCCTCATTATCTCCTAACAGAACATTCTAGCATCTCCATGGAGACCAAGCGAGAAGAATCCCACTCCATATCTCTACAGCTCCCACAAAAAACTAGAGCACCCCAACTCAAGCCAGAGCCAAAACGTTACTCTAGTTCTTTAGAGAAGAAAAAAGAAAAGCCAGTTTTCCTTAGCCAGCTGTCTCCAGCTGCTGTGACTGAAGGGGAAACGGCTAGGTTTACTGTCACAGTGTCTGGCTTTCCCAAGCCCTCTGTTCAGTGGTTCCACAATGGAAAGGGCATCACAGCTTCCTCTACTTATACATTCACTCATGAGCAAGATGAATACAGTCTGGTCATTAACAAAGTTGAGAGGACATTTGAAG
>OMNO01021195.1:4229-17133 GCA_900303215.1 Trachyrincus scabrus | reverse complement strand
GGCCTGTATGTTTTGGGTTCAGAACTGTGTGTGTGCGTGTGCGCGTACATGTGTGTATTCTACTTTGCGTTCCTTTGCAATGTGTTGTGCCTGTTGAACAATGAGGCAGAGTTCCTTCCCACATTGTGTGTGTGTGTGTGTGTGTGTGTACACATATTTTCCTTAAATATTTTCTGAAGCATGTCTGTCTCTCTGTCTTGTCTGTAGAGGAGTGAATCTCTCTCTCTCTCTCGCTCTCTCTCTCCACAGTATAATAAGCTACGGTGAGGTCTGAATTATAAAAGCTGTATAAAATGTTCTACGATTCTTGTGTAATTACATTATGATCACATAGCTTTAATTACAGTATTGCAGGACTACTTATACTAAAAGGTGTTTCTGATTCACACGCCAAGTGTTCATAGCATCATGTCATTATAGCTCATTATAGGCTTTATAGGCTACTGATTGCCTACCTAAAGCTTCCCTCAGCCAAGTAGGCCATGGTGATTTAATTTTGTGCCGTGTTCTTATTTTAAGTCATTCCAGTTGTGGTACACCAATAGTGAAAGGTTGGACTTGTACTAGGGGTGACGATTCACTCCGCTCACAATTTGGTTCAATTCACGATATTGGGTTCACAATTTGATCCTCACGATTTTTGTATTTCTGAGGCATAAACTATGCAAAACATTATTTTCTTTATAACATTGTAATTGTATTGTATAAGTAGGCAGGAAGACGTAGTGCGGAAGAGAAGGGGATAGAAAAAAGAGAAAGAAAGAGACGAAGAAGGGAGAATTAAGAAGAATGGAGACAAGTTAGTCAAAAGTTTAAGTAGTGCACATTGTGTATGTTACGCTATTTTAAACAGTCTATGGTGTTACTGTGAATGAAGGCATACTATGGATATCTGAATGTTATCAACAGGAGTCTGAATCACTACATGCGCCTAAAGGATTATTATATTGTTGGTGCCGACGCAAGTGGCAGCTTATCCAGGGATATAGAAAATTATTATTATTTTAATTTTTACAAGAGAACTAATGCTTCATGATCTAATGCAGTAGTTCCCAAACTTTTTCAGTCAGGCAATTGGGTAATTGGAAATATTTTCGAGCCCCCCCTAACCCGGTTCCCACCTAGATTGGTAGAATTTGTATATAGTTGTACAAACATTAAATTTTCTCGACTAATAATAACAAGACACAATGGATTGAACATGAACAAAAGTGCTTGTATTGGCAAATGATCCTGTGCCACTGTGAAATAATTAGGCCTAATTGAAACTAGTAGGCCTACTTCCCTGAGTAGTAGATTTTTAAATTGACATTTATTTTATGAAAATATATTAATCAACATGAACTACTATTTGTACTGCAGGTTTGGTCTTTTATTTTCTCAACAAGCTGCTCTTTCATATCTTCTGAGATGTCATTGATTCGTCTTGCAACAGTGTTGTCTGACAGGGGGATAGCTTTGAGTTTTTGGGCAGTTGCCTCATCAATCATAGTTGAGACCATATCTATAGCGCAAGGGAGTATTAACTCCTCAGCGATGGTGTGTGGTTTCTTAGACTGGGCGATACGATAGGCCACTTTGTAGGAGGCAAGTTGCGCATTAGACATAACTGATGCTGTTTTAACGAAGCGGCTCTGCTGACCACGGTATTCTTCACGGTTTTCTCTTGAAGAAATCACATCATTGGGGTGTGTGGTCTCCAAGTGACGTTTCAGCTTGTTCGGTTTCATGCTATCTGCTGCTAAGGTTTTGAGACAGAGGACACACAGTGGTCGTTCCTCCCCACCGACCACGTTAGATGTGAAGGGAGCGGTATGCCTCATCATACTTTCTTGATTTGGGTTTTGTAGCTGGAAGGCTTGTCGTGGGCTCGTCCGCTTTTCTTTTAACTGCCGGCTGTGTTAAAAACTTCAATTTTGTTGGTTTTTCGAGCAATCAGTGTTTGTTTACAGCTTGTGTGCAACACCTTTTACATTTAAATCTGAATACATTGGTTCCGCTCAGATTTTAAAATTTTTATCAAATTCTTCCCGCGCCCCCGCTGCAGTACGGGGCGCGCCCCCACAGTTTGAAAACCGCTGATCTAATGAGATAAAAATACTTGACGGGTGAAAGCGCCGCAACGGCAACCATGAACCATGGATCTGAATGAGCTGTGCATGTTTACTTACACACTCTTGTTTTATATGCAATGTATTGTATGTAACTATAGTTCTATGTATATTACACAGGGATGTCAACACAACAAAATAATAAGTCACGAACTGTTGATTGATCCATCGTGTATCTATCTCTTCAAAGTGAGTTCAAGTTAGAAAGATATTCTCCGTGATAAAGTGAAGCTGGGAACGAATTGGACAATCTGTAGGTCTAGCGGCGTTAACTGAAAACACCTGCACCTGCCTCCATCGTTGCAGCCACAGAGTAGAGAGTGTGATGTATGACGTTGAGCAAGCCAAGTTAAAATTTACTTGAGTGGGTTATATAAAGTTGTGCCCACTTGTGCTCAAATAATGCAATTTCAAAATATTTCTTCACCTCCGCGATGCGCATCCTGACAGTTTTGCATCGTGATGATTCATGTCACAATCCACCGTTACATCCCGAACTTATACCCCAGAGAACATCACAGAAGGCCTCCTCAGGACCTCCATCTGTACCATTGATGTATTAAGAGAGATCCAAAGAGCGCTTTCCCACAGGAGATGCTGTATGTATATCTGCACATTATTATTATGCACAGTCTGAAAAGTTACTGACATGGGTCGTGGTTTTGCATCACCACTGATTAGAAAAGCAAAGCTCTGTGTTCTTTTGGACCAATGCTGCTAGCTCATTCCCCTGTCGCATGCCTGGGCCAAACCTCTATAGCCTGGGGTAGTGAGTGAGGGTAGGGTGGTATTGAATTATTCATCTGCTTATGCCACACTATTTAGTATGCATTGTTTGCATTAAAGTATTGTGTGCATGCAATGACACGAAACACATATACTAAAGCCCTCATGCTCACTCACATGCATGCCTACAGGTCTGCTTCCTCTCATTCCTCTCTCTCATGCCAGTAGGAATACTTCTCAGAGAACTCAATATGTCAATCATCATTGTTTGCAATCATTATATGGCATGATGTGGTATCATTTAGCAGACACTAAAGGTGCTAATATAATGAAGTGACAGGGATAAACCCCAATCCCATGGCCTTGGTATCTTTATCTCTTTCTCCCATTCTCCACGTATCCCCCCCTCTGCCCTTGGTCTAATGAAGGATCCTTGTAATGGCATACTTAATGGCATGTTCGATTTGTTCAAGTTTTGATTAAAAGTTCTCACACACACACACACTCCTGCCTGGGAGATCCACCACTAGAAACAAGAGGTTCACTGTATTTAACCCAACAAAGCACCCTCAGGCCTGTACACAGACTCCAGTCATAAACAAGCAGTCATAAATTGAGGCCTCTGTAGCCAACTCGCATCAGCCTACCCCGATAGACATTTTCTTCCTCATTATTCCTGACAGCCATCAGGTCACTGGTGCTTCTTCACACTCGGTCGCTTTACAAAACACACCTCTCTAAAGTAAAGATCTCCCAAATGCTACATAAGACTTAAGATGTGTACAACTGGTGTTAAATTGCTGTAGGGTTGTTGCACACAATTGCACATAAGTCAAAACCGGCTATTCAATGTTCTGAGTTCAGGAGCTACACCTGTATTCCCCCTCAAGAGACTCATTAGCACACACACACACACACACACACACACACACACTGCATTCCTCTGGGAGCCTCCCTCACCTTGCCCTTCTTTCTTTCTCTCCCTCTGTTTCTCTTTGTCTGCTCTTATCTTCCTCCTCTGTGTGGTCTCTGCCTAGTCATCATTACCACCATGGCCTTTGTGGTGATCATTAGCCAGGGATTGTGGTCCATGGGCCTGATTGTTCACATAACTCCTTTCAAATGCTTAGGGCGCTTTCACACTAGGGACCCGGGCCCGGATCCAAGTCCAGTTAGTTTGATTAGTGTGTACCGTACTCGGGCACGGATCAGCAAACCATCCTCAAGTCCTCTTGGAAAAGTGGTCTGGAATATGGTTCGCATCAGGTGTGAAAGCTACTGTACCCAAACACGGATGTGGCCTGCTATTCTGCATGTCTGGGTATGCGCTCAGCACGCGCCAATCTCATCCTCTGAACTGTCCGGCCGTAGCTGATAAAATAGGAAGGCAGACAAGAGGGTCGTTCTTGACATTGTCTCCAAAATATCAATAATAGTAGACATAGTGCAAAAGGTCGACTCCATTGTATGGGCTTGGGATCTTGTAATTGCCGTGCTTTTCTACACTGGACATAAACATAAACAAATGTCGAGTACAAGTTTACTCTTCTCCTTTTTTGTGTTTATTGGCGGACCGCAAACCAACTATGTGCATACCCCCACCTACTGTATCGGAGTGTGTAGATACGCAAGTGTACTCGGCTACGGAACAACATCACTAATGTGAACGCTGACCGTCGGGAGTGGAGAGGGGGGACAATCGTACTCGGGCATGGTACGAATCAGTCGGACCAAATGTGAAAGCGTCCTTATATAAACAATACTTGTCTGTCTCGAGTGTGTTCTGTATTATTGTAATTATAAATAATATAGTCATTCTAATAATACCTAAGTATAATAATAATTAAAGTTCCACAGGCTCATAAACAAGCTCCGCCTCCATACCATGGCCGCTTAACCTAGACCACGCCCACTTTACCCAATATATTTGGATGTCGGTGAAAGTGACGTAAAGGTAAACAAATAAGTTATTTGGTCAAGTATCTGTTTCTGCAGACGGAAATCTGCAAAAGCTTTATCTTGCCGCACAAAGGTCCATCACTGGTGTGTATACTTCCATAGAAACACATGAAATATTGTTTTTATAAATGTCTTCACTAGTGTGAAGACTAGGTTAGGCGGGATCCTGTCAGCTTTTACATAGTTTAGTTAGCTTTGACATATTCCAGCAAGTTCTGACATTTCAGTTTGCTTTGACTTAGTTCAGTTAGCGTTGAGTACTGTTAGCATCAAAGGACAATACCAGTAACTTCAATACAAATGGAAACTCTTGCACTTTTGTCATTTGTCGCATTGTATTGTCATTTGTTGCATATTTTACAAAGTTTGGAAATGGGCCAGCTTAATATTCAGCTTTTTAATGAAAGAAAGAAAAACTCATTGGTATCCGCCCATACCGCAAGTCCCGATATTGGAATCAAGAAGGAAAAAATGGTATCAGAACATCTTTAGTCTTAGTGTGGTGTATTGATTGCTAAGGCCAGCGTTGACCCAGAGCTATACTGAAACTGAATCTCTACGCAACAGAGCGCTAGCTGATATTCTGTTTTGTGATGTTTTGTGCTAGGTTGGGTGTAACTATTATACAAAAAGCTGGACTTGGTAAAGACAGTAATGTTTTGTAGTACTAGGACATGTTAAGCTTAATGCTAAATTGAAATTGTGCTTTGGTACATGCACAGGAGTATTGTTCTGTATTTTACAGAACAATACTGCATTAGCAATACAAGACAATGGGCAAGAACCACTTGTGGTCTAGAGCAAAACAAAAATGTTTGGCCAAACAATTCCTATTCCATGGCTTTGACTATGTTTAATTAAAAAATAAAATTGTTCTATGTATGACGTTAATATTGTACTGTTTCACAGTCGGATTTCACAGTCGGATTAATATAATTGTATTTTATCCATTATACAACAATAATCAATATAATCAATAATCATCATCAAAATTGTATTGATATTAATAATAATAATAATAATAATAATAATAAGCTTAACTACTTTAATATGATTAAACATGACATGATTCATATTTTTGGTTTGCAGTATTAATATCAACACCTCAAGTTTTATGGTGATAGATGTTCGTTAAGATACAAAATGACAATGTGGTCAAAAGAATGAGTTTCACACTATTGTAAAGATTAAGAGTGGCCGATTATTAAAGATAAAGAGTTTTTTGTTTTAGTACACATTGTGCCAGTGAACAAAGTGCCAGTGAACCCAAAATGGTGTTTTTTTTGTGTTCCTTCGGTTCTTCAAGGTCACAACAAAGTGATGCCGACACCGAGAGGGTATGCTAATGCCATGGTGTGTGGAGCTCCGTCTGGGCAGCGGTTAGTGTTGATGGCTGCGTCCGAGAGGGTAAAAACTAATTTATAGCAGGCTTTATAGTCGCGGTGATGCACCATTCTTGAAGTGCGCGGCCATGGCATTTATAGTCGCAGTTTGGCCGTAACATTGGTGTGGACACGGAGTTTGCGCACTCTCCATGCAGAGATTAAAAATTTTAGAGGTGCACAACAAATCGGCGTATGAAGCGCGTGCGTGGACTGTCCGTGCACTTCACGAACGCCGCACCACGGCGACTATAAAGGCCACTTTAAGGGCGACTCCACTGATTCCGACAGTACAAACCATATCACTCTGTTACCAAAACTCACAGAACTAGCGGACAATCACCATCAACATCAAACTTCACTTTTTCTAGTTACAACCACAAATGATGTCCTACCTTTGTTGTTTTTGTCATAAAAGTTGTGTTTGATCGCATAAAACCAACATGAACGGATAATCCAGTGTCTGGGCGCCATTTTGAGTCCACTCGCGAGGTTTAGTCATGTATAGGCATATAACAACAAACCTACCTCTACTACCTACCTCTACTAAAACCTTTCTATCTTTGCTCTTCTTCACTTATTGGCATCAAATCTTGACCCAGGTAGTCAGATGTTGTGCTATAGCCCTATAGTGCTATAGGGCTGCCAGCTGAGGTATTCAGGTAGGTGGTATTCACTCTAAAACATGACATTTATTTCAGGTGGAAATGAAACATTCGATTCATGCTGTGTTCTAGCTTTATTCACTCTGACCCAGTAGCATCCACACTGATTAACAACTACAGGGTACGGTAAAGTCAGATTTAGCTATAAACATAAAAAGTAAAAGAAGGAAGAGTGAAAAATGAATACATATGTGTATTAAGAGATTATTTGGTTAGGGAAGATAGTTATATAGGTGTGGATTTGAAGAGCACTGACAATCCAAATGTCACTTAAAACAATCACTTAATGTGAATAAGGTCAACACCAGTACATCTAATGATGTTAAAATATATCTTAACGATTTCGTCCAATTTATATTGTCAGTGCTCATCTTTAAATTAGTTGAACATCATGCCATGAAAACACACCGTGTGTGTGTGTGTGTGTGTGTGTGTGTGTGTGTTGTGAGTGCAGAAAGAACCGTGTCAGCTGTCTGCTGCACAAAGCAGAAGTGTTGGAGCAGAAAATAACGGTAAATTCATATAATTGATTCAAATGCGCAATGGGCTCATGCAGACACCACACATACGCACACAGACACGACTCTAATATTTAGCAAATCTATTTTGTAGGCGGATCCTCCCCCAGGTATTTAAAAAAAAACACCTTGGTTTGTTTAGGGCGCTTGAGTGTGTGAATCTTTGGGTATGGCCTCTGCCTGTGTCATGTTCAGGCAATGTTGCACCAACTAAACTCCATGGATATTAGCTGTGTGCACAGCTGCTGATCTGCAAGTTGGCATAGATACAGTACATATAACTTAAAATGATGCTCAGAATGATACAAGTTTTGTGAGTGACAGGACCCTTCCCCTCCCAAGAGAAAAGGAAGGGAAGGGTTTTTACAAGGTGATTTTAGGTGTGACAGGGTTGAATCTTAGGTAGTCTACCTTTTTAAGTTGTACTGTATAGCATGCCATTAAATCTAAACTTCAACTTCAATCAGGGAACACATACCGTATAGAGCTAACACACTTTAAGTAACACTATGTTCTGTATACACTGAAGTGAAAGTGGGAAAAGCTTACTGCAACAGAGCAAATCATAGCCACATATGTGTCGCGCCTTGCCAAAGACTTTTTTTTTTATAACCAAAGCAATATTCTAATTTATTCCATCACAATAGCATGGGAAGTATGTTATGGATTGGTGGAAGATAAATTGGTGTTTAAAATGTACAGTAAAATGTATGGCAGTTAACTCACAGTGCTTGTACTGTTCCTTCCATGCCAACTCTTTAGATGCGCCCACAGGAACTCCTATATCGAGTCTAAATAATTAATCTAAGTCTAAATAATAAATGCAGTCAGACTCTCTCACACACTCTCTCTTCTCTCTCTCTCTCTCTCTCTCTCTCTCTCTCTCTCCACACACACACACACACACTTTCTTAGAAGTTGACATCAGAGGTCAGTATTCCCATCAATGGTTTCAATTACTCTGAAGCAACCATGATACTCAGAAAGTTTTTTTAAGACTTGCAGTGAGGGATTGCTTGCCAGCTATTAATCATAATTTGTACCTAGAAATGTATTGAGCTGTGGGATTATAACCATTATTTTTTTGCATCATATTCAAAGTGTCATGCCATATTTGTAGGCAATCATTTTAGGCCATATAGAGAACATGGTATTATTTAACTTTATTTATCTTTAATATATTGAATATATTATGATTCCATATGTGTGGCGTTTCATTGTTTCCTATGGTGGCACTGCCGATTGAGTTTCAGGTAGCGTCAATCAATTACAAGCATGCGATAAAAACAAAAAACATAAATTCACCCAAAAATAAATATATATAATAATTTCACTGCCTCTATAATAGTTCATATTGGGTGATACATTGTTGTCTTGTCTTTGGGGGAAATAAAAAGGCTGGTGACTATGCTGTCTATCTCCACAATTCACCAGACTTCAATGAGGTGATAAACCTGTTTGCATTTCAGAAAGCACGTAAACTCCTCCCGGATCTGTACTGCACATCTGCAATGGCTATCACGTTACAGCACCTTTACCTCGAATGACAAACATGCGAACAAAACATGATACATTCTATTGATAAGCAACCCCAACTCGAAGGTTTATCCAAACCATTGCATTGGCTGCTAAAAGTCACTTTAGTAACTTGTCAATACATAAGTAAAAAATGTATAGCCTTTATATAGCCGCTTGTTGCTCTGTTTTTAAAAAAAATAAGTAGACCTACTAAGAGAGTAATCGCAATAGTAATGTTATTGTTTAAAATACAAAGCATTTATTTTTAATAGTCATCATTGAAGCCCGAACATGTGTTTTATTTCTGCACCACTTCATGTTTTAGCCTCAACAACTCTCAGCCCCTTTAACCACAATGTGTTATTTTAATGTGTTATTTTTTGTTTTGGGATGTCTCTGCAAATGTGTCCTGCCCCCTTTTGATTGACAAACCTTAATCAATTAAGCCTTAGTGCCTCTGTCTTTGTACATGAGTGTTGCATGACAGGGACAGAGCGAAAACTTGAGTGATGGTACACGCCCGCAAGGGCCGACCACGCGAGGTCACCCCCAACCCAGCCCTGCCTATTTCCGCGTCGGACCATGACAGTGCATGGTGTGGTAGATATGGTAATATCTATCTATCTATCTTTGAGGTTGGAGGCCATAGTCTTCCACAGGATTTTGGGAAAGATTGGTGGGTTAAGAGGGGGGAAGGGAACCCAGATCTACTAAGGAGTCTACTAAGGCATGCCCCCTGGAGAAAAAGTTTTGCTTATTCGTGTTCACCACAACTGTGGTGGAGCAAATGAAACTGTGCTGCGGCCACCACACCCTAGCCTCCAGAGTAGGGGCTTGACACTGTACTTGCTATCTAACTGGCTGTCAATGATGGTGTGTTTAAATGTGCAATGTTAAATGTATGTCTTCAATGCCCAATGTTGGGCAACAGATTGGTCAATATATTGAACCATTTATTGATTTGAAAGTACTGTATATATCCAGACCGACTGATGCACACTGACTTCACTTGTCTGTTTGGCCTACCAGTGCGGCTATTATTTCAGATCGCTGCCATACTGATGGTCAGACAGATTATAAACCAATCGGAAATGTTTACAAAGTCTCATTGGGGTTGCTAGTCATCTTGGGATGGATGGTCCAGCAGATGGTGCTGTAGGGTCATATTGAGGACAAGAAGCTTTAGACCATAGACTGTATAAAATAGCTTTGGACGAATGCTGCTAGTTCTGTCTCTATGCAAATAGCTATTAGCACGCTGCACCAGGTTCGGGTCATGTTAAACAGTAACCTGGTTGGCACAGAGCCGACTCTGAGACAGGGAATGTCACATGGGCACCCGGGGCTTCTTCCAATTCAAACACTGTAGCTTGTACCGGTACCGGCACTTTAACAGCTTACTATAATGCAATTCATTAAACATGCTTCTGTCAAGTGTGGGTATTGTGAATATACCTATGTTAGTAGTAGTAGTAATACTCACAGTACAGATCATCACCTCTGGGCCATGGAGTCTCTGTCTGGGTGGAGCTGGCAGGAGCTCTGCGCACAAAGACACACATTAATAATCTGTGTGATTAATTTTGGATGAGAAAGAGGGGAGAGGTGGGAAGAGGGAAAATAAAAAAAACAAAAAGGAAATTGACAAAGGAAATGCTACAATACTGATAGTTATATAGGACTGATCAAAGCAAGTTACAAGGTTCTTCACAAGTATGAAAGACAGCAGCGAGAGATCAGGAATAGAAATGGCTGGCTGCAGTGATAATCTGGAATTATGTTTCAAAAGATGAAACATGACTCTGCAAGTTCCCTCTATAGCCATTGGTCAGTAGACATTTCCAGTTGATGACTGTGTCTACTTAGCAAAGCCTCTATGTGCTGTGTATGTGTATACATGCGTGTGTGCTTGTTTCCATTCAATGATGGCTTTATAAAACAAATGAGAGATAGTCTGCCTCCCTGTGGTACAAAGTGGTGTTGCACAATCCCCTATGCCTCATTTCACAGCCTCACTGGTATTCTCTCTATTTCTTTTTCTTGCTGCCTTTGTTTGGTTGTGGTCGCTGTTCTCTCTCTCTCTCCCCCCTATTCACTTGATTATGTTATTATTGTATTATATTTTCTGTTATGTAAAAAAAAAAACGCCAGCTTTGCTAATGCAGATTTAAATGATGTCTCTCTGCAGCCATGGCGGAGTTGGACCTGAGCCTCAGCGATGCGCTGAGCGACACGCTGAGCATGTCCCAGCCCGGCCAAGAGGCCCGGGTGGAGCGGGACTTTGTAGCCCAGCTGGAGGCCGAGACCTTTGATGATCAGATCGGGGAGACGGTGGGCAAGACGGACTACATCCCCCTGCTGGATGGCGATGACACTGCAACAGGTGACGAGGGTTGAGTCAGACTGTTGAGTTTAGAGGATGAATGGGTCAGAACTGGTTGGATCCCTCCTGGGTAGTATTCATACAGCAATAGGATTCAAAATAAGAATGCACAGATAACAATTATGGTATTGGGTAGTGGTCCAATACTAGTATAGCATTGTATAGTGTAGTGTCATGTTGGAGAAGATTCACAGTTGATGCCAAAAGCTGTATCAAACTTGAAAACACTGCTCTATTATTAAGTTACATTTCAAGAAAAAGTTAAGTAAAAATGATTGTCTGATATATAGAGTAGCGATAGAGAAAGTGATCAGACATGGTGATTTTATTATGGCAATTACAGTAATCATTACCTAAAATAAGGTTTTGTGATTGAATTGAAGTTTGGATGTGGATGTGTGGCTTTTGTGATGTTCTGACATTTGTATATTTGTGTGTGACGCCACTGAACCACTGTTAAGGTGAATTCCACCAGTCCTATGTCCAATATTATCAATCCTTGCCAGTCCCCTGTTTGACATTGATTCAAAATTGTCAATTGGTTGCTGCTGCATTTCAGGATCAGATTGAATCAACATGACATGCCCTGTATGGGGCCAAAAGCAACTTTATATAACACGGACAGCAGCTTCCCATAACTGACAGAAATCATCAGGCGTGGTTGGCCACTGGCTGCCATTTTGGATCTGTCAAGGCGCCATTCAGTTGCATGGGGCAAGAGCTGCCCTGCTCGTTTGAGGTCACTCACAACTTTAAACCTGTCGGTAAAGCTAGAGCTGGTTTAGAAGTTTTCTTTATCCTTGAGCTTTCCTTAGAGATAAACCTGTGTTTTTAAAGTGTGCCACTTCTCTATCTCACTCTCTTTGTGGCATTAGGCCTACTAATCTAAGCCAATTGTTGTGAATATACCCTCTTGTCAACTGCTTCAATGCCCTCAGGCAGATGTCTCTTTTGTGACTCTTTTGTGCCCTTGTCAATTAGAGCACTTAATGAATACAACTAGGACTGGATTGGCCAGACTTGGAACACACTTATTGTGAATCCTAGTGTTAATAATTAGTTCTATAAATGCTGTTTTAGTCTGTATATGTCCTGGGTGAAATGTATGGAATGTTCAAGTTGAATAGAGTGGACATTGTTTTTCCAAAATAATGTTTGTTTGTGGGACAATACTGGCGGCCTATCTGATATGATGTTATCTTGTCTTTTCACTGTCCAGCTGGTAACTTCTAGGTGCCATTTTGGATCTGGTGTGTTATCTCATCTGCTGTGTTTCCCATAGTGAGCACAGGCAGAGAATATGGGTCATATGAGTCACCTCTCTTGGCAAATATTAACTTTACCAATTAAAGTTTTCACGATAAACTATGCTATTTAAAAACAAAACAAAATGTAGCTTTCTTCGCATTGCATACAAGACACTGGCTGCCATGTTGGATCATGTCACCATGATTTTTATTCTGGACTCATGGAAAAGTGTGTGTGTGTGTGTGTGTGTGTGTGTGTGTGTGTGTGTGTGTGTGTGTGTGTGTGTCTGTGCTTCTGGTTCAACAGTCACAAACTGTCCATGCTCTCTCTTAGAGAAAGAGCATGATAATAGATAATTACACCATGTTTGAAAAGACTAAAATTACATTTAATA
>OMNO01021192.1:0-12856 GCA_900303215.1 Trachyrincus scabrus | reverse complement strand
CGTGGCGTTGCCAGAAGACAGCGACCGCAGGACGGTAGAGTAGCCCTTCGGTCAATAACAAAAAGATACAATCAGTGAAACCTCATATACATATATTTATATATATATACATGTATATATACACATATATATGTATATATATATATATATATACACACAAATATATATATATATATATATACACATACATATGTATATACTTATATATATATATATATACACATACATATGTATATACATATATATATATATATATATACACATACATATGTATATACACATATACATATATATATATATGTGTGTGTATATATATATATATATGTGTGTATGTATATATGTGTGTCTCTGTGTGTCTAACGACATGTGTAACCCACCATCATCTCAGCCAGAGGAATGGTGGCCAGCACCAACTTGTTGTCATGGCGACTCTGGATGTCCTTGATGGCCCCGCGTCTCTGGGCCAGATCTCCCAGCACTGAGCTCAGATGCTCCTCCGACACGGTCACCTCCAGCGACATGACCGGCTCTAGTATCTGCCCGCCTGCTTGCTTCATAGCCTGTGCCATGAATGACAATACAGAACACATGCAGTGTATGTGTATATATATATATACACACACACACACACACACACACACACACACACACACACACACACACACACACACACACACACACACACACACACACACACACACGATCACTACAAAGCCAGCTGTACTTACGGGGTCATTGAGCTCTACTGCTGCCACCTTTCCCTCTCCATCAGAGAGAGTAAACGTTTTCCCTGCAGGGTGAACCTGTGGACAGTGTACAGTACATTATAGTAACGACCCCTTGTGTCCCATTGCCCTGGAATGACCAAATAAAACGTCAGAGTTTAACCAAACGAATGAACGGGTCGCTGTACTACCTTCTCAACGCGTCCAACGAAGCAAACGGGGCGGCTTACATATTGGGATAACATAGACGTATTTATTCTTGCTTTCGGGGATTCAAATATACCTGCCATCTTGATTTTGAGATGTTTAGCTTTGGTGAAATGGGCACAACGGTGTATTACGCGGGAAATGTTTAATTGTACGTCTTTCAGCAAAGGATAACCCCGATGGGCGGTGATTGTGAAATCAAACGCGAAAACGCAGGGTTTATTCTGCGGCAAACCCAAACGTTAAAAACGAGCGCACCAAACAATAACTACCTCATATCCGCCGTGCTGTACCGATATAATGTACCCGCAAGCAATATAATATCAGGTGGTTCCCACTTATTTTTAAAATACGTGTGTGTATATCTGTACATCGGCTGTACTATAATCCGGAATTATACTCATAGTGTGGGCAAAGTTGACATTTTAATTGCAATGGCATTCATCATAAACGTGTTAGAATTGAGTACAGCATTATTTCCGGAACGGTTTGTCGAGCCCGGTTTCCACACGGGGCGAGTTGAACGCTGGGCCATACGTCACGTGGCTGTAATCCTACAACCACAACAGAAATACAAGCAAGGCGATATCGTACATATAACTGTGAAACGCGAAATTTAAACCAGCCCAACTTGATGTCAAGCTATATTTACAGTAGGTCGTTCATTTTATTATTACCAGTGGTGAGGAAATGCAACGTGGCGATGTGGTTTTGATAAAAGCCAACCCGCTAAGCAACCGTTGTGTCAGCTGCCTGCAAATGTGTCCGTAAACTAAACTTTCAGTTTCCTGGAAGTCACTCGACACAGGCGAACTTACTCGCGATCAACTGTATGGCTTTATCGATGAAATAGTTGTATGTTTCTAATCGTTAGTTGACTTGTTGTAATGACGAACTCACTCGACCCTGCTCACAGATCGGAGTCATGTTCAGCTTTCTTGGTCTTCGTAAAGACTCGAAGAAGTCGACACCAGAGAAGGAAGCGGATGGAGGCTTCGTTATAGTTGGTAAGTGACCTTATTCCATTTGCTATCTATTCACATGATAAGATCAACACTCACAAAAGTGATATTATGAAATAGGTGGCCGAGATGTCTTTATGTCAATGTCTCAAGCGAGATCACAAATTACTTGTTAAGCTTCATCACAATAATATACAAAGTCGAATGCTTGTGGCCAGCACTCTTAAAGTATCGAAACACGGTATTACAACGATATACATTGTTATAGTTGTAATCATAATTACCACTGATTTCCCACCTGGCATTACTAAAGTACCATCTTATATTATCTTATCTTTCCACTTCTGCATGCTTATTAAGCAGTAAATTGCCTTACAGAATCTTACAGAATCAGTTTCTTGAAAACAATTGTATGCATTCCTTCTCGCATGCCTTGCTGGCATCACACATTTTCTGTCCCTGATCTTCTGCTGGGTTGCACTTATTGTAATTTCCATAATTGTTATAATTATTAGAGTTCTACCCTAAGGAATAGTGGCTGCATCGTAGTAGTCTGCAGCAGGTCCAAAATATAATGCTGGCTCTTCTTGATCACCAATTCCAATACACATCATGAATTTGTCTTGGATATATTGTCTATCCCAGAGAACTGATAGCCAATTCCCCCTATTCCGCTGAAATCTGAATCATATGATCTCACATATGAGGCTTTTACCACATCTGTGTTTTGAGTAGTCAGAGTTTGTGATGTGTTTGCTTCAAACATAACTGCTCGTCCATAAAATGGTCACATTCATTCCTATGAGTTTTCAGTTCTCACTGAATTGAGAAAAAATCTGACTAGGCTGTTTATGATTTGAATATTTGTGAAGGCTGTATTAAGTCTGAGCTATCTACAAATTACTTTGCATGTCCACAATCTCAAACTATTCATAGAATTCTTGAAAGAAATAAACACAGCACAGTCAATGTTAATAACAGAGAATTGTGGCTAGTTTTGCATACAGGGCTAATCCCTAGTCAATGTTGGTAATAAAGATAATCTTTGTTTTCCCAAATCTAAAACAAATGGTAGTCAATGTTAATAGTAGGCTAAAGAAAATGTAACAGTCAGGGAATACCCTTCCTACTCCCCACTGTTGATTTCAGTGTGAGGTCTTGATGATCCTGTGGGTGGCTTTAATTGGAAGTAATTGGCAGTAGAGTGGCCGCAGATGGCCTGGAGTTGCATGTTATCCATGGCCCAGGGTTCTGTGTCACAGTGCCAGCACCCCCCTCCCAATCTGACCGAGCCACCATGCTCCCAGATGCTGTCTTTGATCCAAGCATGATGAAGAATCTGCTAGCACCATATAAATGGCTGCCATGGTATGGAGAATATTGCCATTCAATATATAACAAAACACAATGCAATGCAATTAAAGCTGCCAGTGAAATGAAATCCTACTGTTTTGTTGTATTTTCAAAAAAGCACACTTAAGATTAAATGCAACAATGGGCAAAAGTAACACAAAGGAACAGCGCTGATAATAAAGAATACAAAAGAAATAATGTGTTGTCTTCCTTCTGCTTTGAATGAATGTAGAGTCCAATTTTGGTCGAATTTGGTCAAACAGCATGTGTCTCGAGCGCTGATCCCGTGGTGAAAAAAATAATGGAATAAGTAGATAAAAGAGAAGCTCCCTCCCTTTGCCGCTCCCAATCAGTCCTTTAGTTTTGGTATGGAGTGTTAGTGAAGTGGGCCAGACCAGTGCTGTAGCCATGGGAACAGCCCGCCAGCAGGAAAACCCCAGCAGGGCGGAGTTAGGGTCATGGCGAGTTTCTCGCCGAACATAACCCCCCCTCTCCTCCATCTCTCCATTTGGTAACCGAGGCAGGAAGATCAAATCCTCCTGAGGGTAACATGGCTTTGAGAAAAACAATGTGCTATGGCTACCCCCTGACATTAGGGGGCACTCTCGGCCTCATTTGTAACATGCATCTCAAAGGCTTGTCACTGAAGGTCTTTGAGTTCGGGGTTCATTTCCTGGGTCCAAATGGCTCGTTGATGCGTTGAATAGTGTTTTTCGTCTTAGTGACCCCCATCCACACATCATGGGGATGCTTTTAAATTGACTGTAGGAATTGAGTTGTCTATGGATACAATTATCTTTTTCACAATGATGTTGCGTTTCATTGAAAGGAGGATCAATACGTTGGGAGTGGTTGCTTTTGAATAGGCCCTGTATTCTGATTTAGTTATGCTAGTTCTCTATGAAAACCGTCACTACCTCAAAGTGCAAATCAGAGCCAAAGTCGGCGTAAAAGAGAGGGCCTGTTGAAGTCCCAAGCAGCTGTTTTCTCCCTTTCTTGACCCGCCTCTTTTTCTCAGACACTCGGATGGCTTCTTGTGTGGATGACAAAAAAAAAAGCACACTTATTTATATATTTTGTCAGACAGTGAGGACAGTGTCGGTGTGCATCTGTGTGTGTGATCACTTGGTGTTTCACACAACAGAGAAGGAATACCGTACTCTTAGCTTAACCAGTGTTAAGTCAGGAAACCGTCACGTTTTACAAGGCATTATACCTAGTTTGGGAGTGGCCTTTTTTAGCTTTGTATGCCTTTTGAGTCCAATCATGAGCACTGACATAACGCTATGAGGTCACTAACACAGTCCGCACACAAAATAGCAGGCAAGCCAACAGTCTTTAACAGACTCTGGAAAACTTTTATTATGTTATTAGATATATTATATATTTAATATTTTTCAACATGCAATCATTTCAACTGGCTTTCACCTAGACCGCAGAGACGGGACGTATGTGCCCTGTTTGTACCATGCCTTAATTGGAAGAATATAATTCATGATGACAATAAAAGAGCAACCACACATTAACTGGTGACATTAAGTGGCCAAAACCCTGACTATATATATATCAGACATACAGCTGCAGCAATTTGTGTTCTCGTCACTATATCGCTAAAAAGTAGTGTTGAGCCTACGTGTCCGTGTTTGGTGAAAGGATAAAGCCTAACTCGCTTGCTAGGCTAACTTAGGCTAACACGCTAGGCTAACACGCTTGAGCTCTGAGTCTTATCGAGGTCAAAAACGAGGCTATTTAGAAACGGCTGACAATAGGCGTGGGGCATGGAGAATACCTAGTGTCACACTGTGTAGCATCATGGATTTTTTCAAAGCTGCCAATGTTTTAGAAGACAGCGACTTGCCTCTAACTGTCACAGTGGCCCTGCCAAGAATTCCTCTCGCAGATGTGAATGGAAAGTTTGGGTCTAAAATGTCAGGAAATATGTCAGGTCCTATTTTGGATAGGTTTTATGGAACTGGCCCTTATTACGCAGACTTCATGCTCAGTGCTTTCTTTTGGCAGCGTTTTGTGAAGAATTGTTCCTTGTGACCCTAAGAACAGGAATAAACACAACAACCACACTCCTTATGCTTGCTATTTCTAACGGAGCGCCTAAATGCATTCTGGATCCGGACTAATGAGATGTCAACCATTTCACTAAAGGAACTTGACTGGACTATATTTCTGAGAACCATTTGCCGTGAAGACATTCAATGTCAGTCTCAGTAAAGGGGTGTTGTGGGCTGTGGTGATTGTAGTAGTGAGGGTAAAGGACTTGAGGGGAAACATAAACCCTTCAGTGTGACCATGGCAGAATTACAGTTGCTGCTTTTTCGCTGGGACTGCTCAACTAAAAAAGAATCGATTAACTTGGGCACATGTGGCCCATGCCTGAATCACACTCCCGGTATAGCAATGACTTCTCGACTAGGTTCCATTGTGAATGAATCAGTCATAAAGGGGATGAGGAGAATAGGTCAAGTGAAGTGCTGCAGTTAAATCGTGTTGGTATGCATGTTATAGTTTTATGCTAACTGTGCTATCTAGATGTATGGTGCAAGAAGAGCAAGCCCGGTTATGAACAGGGACTCCTTCACAGGTTAGAGGAAGCAAGCTAAATGCAACAGAGGCTCACTGATCCATCCATGGTCAACAAGGTAACACTCCACTAGAGTACACACCAAGTTGCTGCTTCCCAGGGGTCTAAAGGCTTCCTAATCCATTAATGTGATCAGAAAACAAAGTGTTGGAACTCCGATAATCCCGTTTCTGACCTAGTTTACACTAGACTGGCGAGAAAAGAATATTCAAAGAACAAGTTCCTGTTTTTCTTTTCCCCTACCATGTAATCGTTGTTTTTGTAACCAAATCTATCAGCAAACCACAAGGGCAGCCACCCAGCAGTTGATAGACTCAAAGTAGCGACTGGCTCAAATAGTGACGGTTTAAGTCACTTGGTTGCCTTAGGCTTACTTGTACAACTTTCCACTGAGTAACTACAATTCAATCTGTGTTTTTACGGGAAGTGGATGCTTTTGTGCAGCGTTTGTCTACTCTTTCAGCAAACGGCATCAAACTTTACACACATTGTACATGTGAAGGTCCTCTTTATGTTTCCTCACCAGGGGAGACTGCAGGGGAGCATAGCTGGAGGATGCAGAGCATGCACGTCGCCCACCCGTCGACCAACGTGGTCGTGCAGCCGTCACAGGTGCTCCTCTACAGACACACAACGTCCCTTTGCTTTCAACACATTGTCATTTCAACCACCAGCACACCAACGTACTGCTGTGTATTACATGCTGTGCAGTGAAGCGATACATGCCTTTGACACTTTGACAAATTGTAAGGCCCACCCAGACCTTAGCATGTGCTGCTTATGGTGTAACAGGAAGCGTGTGGCGGTAGCGACAGATAGACAAGACAGAAGAAAATGTGTTTCTCTTGGACAGACGGAATGACTTTAATCAGGATATGCCGACAAGAAATGTTTTTGTCTACGTATCAACTATATATATATATATATATATAACTGCTACTGCTGCTGTTGCCATTCCCAAGTGTGTATGGGTTTGTTTTGTGTTTGGGATCCTAGAGACTGTAACTATGTGTGGTTAAGCAAAATCCAAAACAAGATGGGCCTGAGTAGGTAGACTCAAGGCTTGTTAGGGCTCTCTTTGTGTTCCAGTCCCAAAGGAATTTGCAGCTCTCTGTCCTTATTGCAAAAAAAAAAAATGAACGTGAACTGCTGGGACATTATTCTGCATTCAGCAAACAATTGCCCATATTTAATAAATGATATATGTAATGCAGCCATAGACCATAGAATATACAACCTCATTTTGATCACGCTGATTGCAGTAGTAATTCACATCTGTAGTCCCATGGCAGGTCAAAACAAAGAAGAAGAATAACAAACAGTACAGGGTGAAGACATGATACAGATATTATTGAATCAGTTTAAATGTAGTTGTTGCTACTTAACATTTTCTTTATTAATTACGCTACAATGCTACTTTTAAAGCTATACAGAAAAACATTGTCTAAAAACCGCTGACAGGCCATTACTTAGTCCAACAGTATGAGAAAAATGGAGATGTGCTTGTGTTCATTTCCGAATGCAAAAGAAAGACACAGACTCATGAGAATGGCTTTTAAATGTTAATATTTACAGGACCACTGGTAGTTTATACATGCAAAAAAAAAATCTGCCTTATACTGAGCAACAAGGAGAACAATATATTTCACTTTTCACCGGTCTAAGCAAGTATCGCAGTCAACCGATTCCTCCGTATCCCATTGGAACCCGTGTTATTTTCACGTCCCGTTGACGATGTTTATAGAACCACTGTAAGTTCTATAAACACCAGCATGTCTGCAAAGTGTTGGGGCTGTAATTGTGGTGTGACCCGTGTTCAGAACAGTAGAAGTTCCGATTTGTACAGACGGTGCAGCTGTCAGTGGTAACCGTGGGTACCCATGTAACTTCCTTCCGTCCTTCGGATGTTGCAGAACTGCACAGCCTGAACTGGTTTTAATTTGCAGCCATGTCTGTGATTTTCATTATTGTATTTCTTTCGCCTTCATGCCTGGAGCGGTACTAAATCGACTAACTAGGTGTATTTTTGTTCATCCCACAAGCCGTGTCAGAGATGCATGAAATCCTCTCGCCATATAGAGATCAGCACGAGTGTTCACCACTGATAACGTTAAGAAACTATTCGGACAGAAGCATTTTGTTCTCGTTTTTTGTCGCCCCTGTTAGGGAAGGAAGTCCGTTCATTCTAAATTCTGATCCTTAAGCTTCTTCTGCTCTTGCATCATGTAATAAATCACTCCTCTTTAGAGAAACGACTCACAGTTTGAAATGTAAATATTAAATGTGTGCGGTGCCGCACTGCACACAGCGTGTCTTTTATGCAAGTTGAGAGGAGGGCCACGTGTTCTATAGTCAATGCCTAAATGAACGCATTATAGCAATATGGAATGTAGGCCAAATGCTTGTCTGTACATCCTTCTCAACCTGATCCCTAAGCCCGTATACTTCCACTCACTTTCACCGGTAGCGTCTGTAGTCGCCGTGTGGAATTCCCTTTTACATTCTTCATTGTTTGCGTTGGCAAACCGAGTCTTTGATACTTTGTTTCGCAAAAGCAATGAAGGAGTATAGAGAAATGAAAGCCAGAGACCTAAATTGGCCACACGGTGAACAGAGGAGCTACTGGTCAACTGTGAGACTTCTGCAAAACTCGTTAGTCATTTTCTAACTGTAGTAACCGCTAGTAAAACGGTAAAACTAGCTCTTAAAGTACATTTAAGTATTGGAATTAACAAAAACCTTCAATTCCGTCTCCTTCCCAGTATCCTTCCCTGTATCCGACCCCATCGCCTCGCACGGTTGTGCCCAAGAAGCCCGCCCCGGCTGTGCCCACTATGTCCACCGTGGCAGCAGGGCCACCGGCCCCTCCCGCCGCAGACGTGAACACATCCGTGCCTGACTTCCTGGGAGATGTCCCGTTCACCCTGGCCCCCCACATTCTGGCCATGCAGGTCGGGGTCAACCCGAACTCTGACCTGATCCTGTCCCGGGACGTGAACTACAATCTGACCAGCTTCAACTATGACTTCACCTTGGAGAACTCTGTGCTGTGTGACCTGTAACACCCAACCAAACCCAACCCTGTCATCATCTTAACAGACGCCACCATCTACTTAGGCAATACTGTAGCATCCCAGGGGTTATTGTTATAATACAAATACATTGTGATCTCTGGTAAGCCATTTTAGAAAGAGTCCTGACACGATGTGTGGCTGCAGTTTCTCGTGACAATATGTTGAGCAACCATTGTCATAGCAGCCAACATTGGCCATTACAGAACAATGTGCAAGAGTCTGTAGTTGTGTATCTAGCTAGTTACAGGTTTATTGCACACATTTTGAAGTGCAATAAGACATTTTTTATTGGCTTCCCTGTAGGCAAATTCGTGTAAAATTTTAGAAGGCTATCCTGGCCTGGTTTTTATTGTTATGTAGGTATAAGTTACGTTAATTATTTTATCTTGGTATATGGAATGCTTGCTGTTGAAGGATCACTTTGCCGATTGACCACCGTATCTCTTATCTATCCGCATTAGGGGATATAGTGTGAAAAACGCCTGCAGTTGTTGCCGATGCTCTCTGTGTCTCTGGGGCATAGCTCAGCCCAACTCCATCATTTGACGGAGTTAATGACGGAGTTGCGGGTAAGATGAACGATACAAAAGTATCGCGGCGATCTGGGTGCAGGCAACAAGGAGGAAAGGTAAACATTGTTCATTCGCATATACTACCCATATTGAAATGATACAAAGCTGGTTGAATCAACAATCCTAATTTCTGAAATAGTATCTTTATATCTTTTTTTTCACTTTGCAACCCAGAAGCAAATTTGTTTGTTATTGTCTTGTCTTGCATTTCTGTGTTTATGCTTGTAGTCACCATCATGCTACTAATTTAGTATAGATTTGTACTTTTATTTAACTGGTTTTCCTAGTGTTTGTGTGTAATGGCTGGTAAATCACATTGCATATTTGACTCTGGATGCAGTTTGTACAGTTAACTGGTGACAAATGGGGTACCATCAAGTTATTAAGTTATTACATGTAAGGGTAAAGGACACTATTTTTTTCTAGAACAATTGTTTTTTGGCAATTTGTTTCAACAATTGAAACAGTTCAGGTCAAGTGTTGTGAAGCTTGCAGATTTGTTTTGGGGATTTTGCTAAATTATGTTAATGATTCAGGTTACTGTTCGGAGGACTGAATGGAATATTGGTATCTATATACCAATATATGTGTCTGATTATCAATCACTGTGTATGTCTACGTGTTTCATTTGTTAATGCCACAATTTGGTTAAAATGTTTTGTGTCCAAGTACTATGTATATGTTTGTTGGTTTTATTTGTGCTTGTTTTTCTTTTTTTTTAAACCTGTTTATGAACAGATGTTGGTCTGTTAATATGCATTGATGCACTCTAAACTTTTGAACTTGCTGTGCCTTCTACATGCAAATTGTAGGCTACTTCAAAAGCAAATACTATATTTCAGAAAATTTAGCATTTTTAAATTAAAATGTTTACAACCCACGGAAAAAAAGATATCTCGTTTGTATTGAGTTTTTCTTTCTGTTGTGGATTTGTACCAACATCATTCATTTATAAAAGACATCCGCATGCTATTTAGAATTGGTCATCAAAGTAAATACAATGGTAATACGGTTAAATTATGACTAACAGAACCTCAATCCATTCGCCCTAATGGCAGATGCTTAACCAATAGGATGGCCCTTCTGTAATGCACAACCATCAATGAATCTATTGGCGAGTGCTCAAGTATTAACCAATGTGCATGTCTTGGGGGCAGCGAGGCACACCAATCGGAGTGAGTGAACTGATTTGATCCCGCCCTCGTCCGTGAGTGAGCTGGTGTAGGGTCAAGGCTCTTGTAGGGACTGAAGTGTTCCGAGTAGGAAAGGAGTAAGTTTGTAATGCGGTAATTAACTTAATCCGAGGCTGGAACTAGGGTGTCAAGGGCACAGGGAAGTAGTTTTAGTAGTTTTAGCTCAGTCTTAAACTAACTTTTTTTTAGATCGCAAACATGTAGCAGATCACTTAATGCTACCGACTATCGTGAACTAAAAAAAAAAAAGACAAGCGTTCCACAAGTTTGATAAAACTGTTAGTAGTAGAATCTTATTACTGATAGCTTGACTGAAGACAAACGAATAGGGAAGTGGTAAAAAATATCCTAGATAACCTACAAAGATTTCCCACGACGTCCCACGACCTGGAGCGGTTCCTCACTTTGTGGGTTTAACTATAATGTCAGCATCGACAACAACGAGCCAGCAGCGGGTTAAAACCAGCGGTGACGGCTCCCCGACGACCCCCTCGCCGGCGTGCGGTAACAACAACAGCAGCGGCGCCGCGCACCGCCTGCTGCAGCCCATCCGCGCCACGGTTCCGTACCAGCTTTTGCGTGGAAACCAGCAGCACAGCCCAACCCGCTCTTCCTCCTCCTCATTCGCAGTTGGTAACAACAACACGGGAGGATCGGCGACGTCCCATTGCTCCAGCCCCGCGAGCCCGACCCAACTGCTGCTGCTGCTCGCGAGCCCGGGTGCAAACGGCTCCACGGAGGAGGGCAGGCTGGTGGCCAGACAGAGGCTCTCTCCGCCCGACAGGAGCTCGCCGCCGGAGCGCTCCCCGAACTCGCCCGTTTCCAAAGGTAAATGACGGTGAGGTTGTGGCGTGTCGTTGTCGGCACCCCCCCATCCTCGCACGGGTAGCTTTGATCGTTGGACTAGCAAGGCTAGCTTGCTAATTGGGTCAGATGCCTTGGTGGAGCTAGGGGGGTATGTTGCGTGTGACATCAAAGAATGAACAACAACAACAACAAAAAGCCTAATCTAGCATATTGTCATTTATCGATAAGGTTTGATTAGTTTCGTAAAAGCTGCTTTTAATTAAATCGGGGAACACGATTATGGTGTTGCGTTAGGCATATAAGGGTGTTATTAAACTAAATTGCGAACACATAATGGAATAGCCCGTACCAAAAATGATAGTCGTGTGAGATCTGATCTTTGAGGTCATGCTTTGAGGTCTTTATAGATGCGATCATTCATTTAAGGAAATGGATGCCCGTAGTGATGATGCAGCCCTGGCGCGCACCAGCCGATTCCAAACCCATCTCTAATGTCCATAAAACCCCCAGTGTTCATCTAAAACATCCAGAGACCCCGGTATTCTCCGAAAGATACTTTATTTATTAAATGTATTCTGATGTCTAATGTGAACTCGCTAAATGGAAAGAATGATGTTGTAAAATGAAAGGTCGCTTGCCTATGTCATCACAGGGGCCTAGCTCAAGCGCTTCCCAGACAACATGCGCGCTACTAGCAGCCTTACACTTGCGCACATAGCCTGCAAACCTTCATGCAGACATGAAGCAATTGGCGTTATTTACTCCACAACAGCTAGCAACGTGGTTAACGTCAAATATGCTAATATGATGACACCAAAGCTTTATGTTTCATTGTAATGGCAGATGCGTATACTGTCTAAAATATGTATTTGTTAAAGCGCACTGTATCTTGGAGTTGCCCAATAAATAAGCCAAAGCACTTTTCGGCTATGCTGCTTTATAGAGAGACCAGACTTGCACTGCAGCCTCCTCAGGTTTCAGTAAGTAAGCATCCACGATACACGTATTATGTGCTATTAGGGCAGTCAACTGAGTTTTTAAAATGTCAAAAACATTGTCATGTAGTGATCTGCACACCTCCACAGTAACCGATTTAAATAAAGGAAAATGCATGTCTCGAATCAGTATTGCAGCAATGTATTCTATGTATTAGGCTAATTATTGAGGCAATATATTTCAACTCAACTCAGTCAATTAGATTCATATAAATTCAATTGACCTCATACTTCCTATGTTATGTAATGCAAAGAGTGTAAAGGGTGCTAGTGTTATATGGTAACTGTTAGTCTCTTATTTTCCCATGTCATTTTTAATTGCCTCCGGGCCTGGCCAATGTTCCACAAATGGGCTAGGCCAGAGGAATTAGT
>OMNO01021186.1:0-24314 GCA_900303215.1 Trachyrincus scabrus | reverse complement strand
AGAGGTCTGATGGCAGACGCCGGGGCACCAGCAAGGAGGGAGTTGCAGTAGTCCAGGCGGGAGATGACAAGAGCCTGGATGAGCACCTGCGCTGCCTTGTCAGTGAGGAAGTGGCGAATCTTCCTGATGTTGTAGAGGAGGAATCTGCAGGAGCGTGTCACTGATGCGATGTTTGCCGAGAACGACATTTGGTCATCCAGGGTCACACCCAGATTCCTCGCAGTCCAAGTTGATGTCACCACAGCATTATCAATGGTGATGGCCAGGTCTCGGTGTGGACAGCCCTTCCCGGGAGGAACACCAGCTCAGTCTTGTCCAGGTTGAGCTTCAGGTGGTGCATCGACATCCAGTCCGAGATGTCTGCCAGACATGCAGCAATGCGTGCCTCCACTTGTGTGTCAGAGGGGGGAAACGACAGGATCAGCTGGGTGTCATCTGCATAACAATGGTAGGAAAAGTCATGTGAATGGATAACAGAACCAAGAGATGTTGTGTAGAGGGAAAAGAGGAGAGGACCTAGAACCGAGCCTTGTGGAACCCCAGTAGTGAGCCTGCGTGGTTCAGACACAGACCCTCTCAGCGTCACCTGGTAGGAGCGATCTGTTCGGTAGGATGCAAACATGGAGAGTGCAGAGCCTGAGACACCCATCCCCTCATGGTACCATCAATGTAAAGATGCTTTACAGACGCAATCCCATGATCTCCCCAGGTTGCGAAAGCCCCATCATTAACAGAAGGGGGAAACAGAGGGTTGGAGTGTACTGGGGATGAAAGAGGTATTACCTGGAATCCAAAGTGGCGCCTTAATTGAGTCCAGATCTTGAGGCAGTTTTTGACTATAATGTTATTGGAGTATGGTGATGAAGGTAATGTCAGGGGGAGGCACAAGAGGGACATCAGAGAGGAAGAGCCGCGTCCTCAATCTGCAGCCACGGTGGGGGTTGACCGTTAAGGCAGCACCAGTGCAAAATGGACCGAACGTTTGCCGCCCAGCAGTAAATTAAAAAGTTAGGTAGTGCTAGACCCCCTAATTCTTTGGGTTTTTGTAGAATGTCCTTTCGATTTCTGTTTTTTTGTTTGTTCCATATAAACTGAGAGATCGAACTATCGACTGAATGGAAGAAATGTTTTGCGATGAAAACGGGAATGCATTGAAAGAGATATAGAAATTTGGGAAGCACATTCATTTTAATGCAATTTATTCTGCCAGCAAGGGAAAGAGGTATGAGAGACCAACGTTGGAAGTCTTGAGTCAGTCGAGTCAGCAAAGGGGTGAAATTACATTTAAATAAATCGGAATAGTTCCTAGTTACACAGACACCCAAATATCAAAAACTTTCCAAAGATGCCTTAAACGGCAAATTTGACAGGGGATAGGTTGTAGCTGCAGCATTAATAGGCATGAGTTCACTTTTTTGAAGATTCAATTTATAACCCGAAATTTGCCCAAACTCCTCCAGCAAGGCTAACACTAGGGGGATAGATCTGTCAGGGTCGGAGACGAACAACAAAAGGTCGTCAGCATACAAGGACGGTTTATGCTCAACACCTCCCTTTGAGATGCCCAGCATCTGACTGGACCTGAGGGCCACCGCCAGTGGTTCGATGGCAATGGCAAACAGTAGTGGAGAAAGTAGGCAGCCCTGCCGAGTTCCACGTTTGAGGGGAAACTAATCAGAGTAGTCATTGTTTGCGCCGACACAGGCTAGGGGGGATGCATATAGAAGCTTAATCCAGTAATCCACCTTTCAGTGCGTAAAACAGATAGGGCCATTCGACGGCATCAAATGCCTTCTCAGCGTCCATTGAAATGACCAGTTCCGGGGTATCCAAAGATGAAGGTGAATATAATGTATCAAATAGCCGTCTGACGTTATGGAAAGAGTGTCTATCTTTTACAAACCCTGTTTGGTCTGTGGAAATAATAGTCTCCAGAACAGACTCTAAACGTCTTGCTAACATCTTAGCTAATAGCTTGACGTCCGCACAAAACAAAGAGATAGGGCGAAAATTACTGCAAAGGGGATCCTTGTCCTTTTTTAATATAAGGGAGATAGTGGCCTGACGTAATGCAGGGGGGAGTGTACCAGATTGCAGCGATTCGTTGAACATGTTTAGCAGCAGTGGGGATAGTTTACCAGCAAATGTCTTTAGAAATTCGGCAGGGAAGCCATCAGGGCCCGGGCATTTCCCACTCTGCATCGACATTAAGGCACTTTTAAGTTCACCAACTGTAAAGGGTTCATCCAACCCCGAAGTTGTTTCAGGGTCAATGGAAGGGATGTTTAAGGACCTAAAAAGGTTTTCGTATTGTGTCTCATCAGATGAGCTCTCAGAGGTATATAATAAAGAATAAAAGTCCCTGAATTGGTCGTTGATGGTTTGAGGATTAATAGTTATGCCATCGGTAGTACTAAGTTGGGTGATATACTGTAATGAAGAAGATTGTCGGATTTGGTGAGCGAGTAGTCTACTTGGTTTATCACCGAACTCATAATAATTGTGGCATTGTGGCATTTTAGTAGTGATGCTGTTGCCTCATTCGAGGCCAGTATGTCAAATTCAGCCCTTTTTGTGAGTAATTCTTTAAAAAGATCTGCGTCAGGTGAGTCTACACACCTTGTCTGCAGTTCCGATATAGCCCTGGAGAGACAAGTACTCTTTTCAGTAGTAATCTTTTTCTGGTAAGCAGAATAAGATATTGCTTCTCCACGCAGGTAGGCTTTGCATGTCTCCCAGATTGTTGCAGCAGAAACAGCTGGGCTAAGATTTGTGGAAATGAAAAGATCAATGCGACTGCTGATAGTTTCAATAAAATCAGGGTCAGTGAGTAGTACTGAATTAAAGCGCCAGGGGGATCGTGACAGGGACCTACCAGGAAGGGATATGTCAACTATAACCGTTGCATGGTCTGATATTACCATAGGGCTATAGGAGCATGAGCTGACAGAGGAGAGTAATTTGTTGTCAAGAAGAAAAAAATAGATTCGGGAGAAAGTACCATGGACAGGAGAAAAGAAAGAGAACTGCTTGGCACCTGGATTGAAAAAGCGCCAAACATCTGAGACTGCATATTGCTCCATGTAGAGTTGGATGACTTTAGCTGATTTAGATGGAGCACATGGCTTATTAGATGAACGGTCAAGTGAAGGATTGAGACAGCAGTTAAAGTCACCACCGAGGATGAGCTGGCAAGAATTGAAATCAGGGAGGGAGAAGAAAAAGTTCTCATTGTCCCAATTTGGACCATATACATTCGTCAAAGTCAGATTATTGCCACCGATTTTCCCTGCAATGATAATAAAGCGCCCGTTGGGGTCTGATATGACCTTGGACACAGAGAATGGTACTGATTTATGGACAAGAATTGCAACCCCACGAGCCTTACTTGAAAATGAAGAATGAGCTGGCCTACCCACCCCCTGCGAAGTTTGAGGTGGTCTGATGGCTTGAGGTGGGTTTCCTGTAAGAAGGCAATTTTAGTGTTCAAATGTTTGATTGTTTAACTTTGACCACAAGTTATAGCACCCCCTGTAGTTAAAGTGGTACATAACTTTTTGTTGACCTGCGTACTCGCAGGTTCTATATGTGTACCAACTTTGACAACTCTGAGCTGTTCACCTTTGGAGAGGTTGAAGTCACCGTTTTTACTTTAACTTTCAGAAACTTTGAAACTTGAAATCACTCCTGTCTATGGTTCCGTCTCTCTGACTGAATAGCTACAAGTGAGTGGGCAAATACACATAAATACCCTATATGCCACACAAAACTTATTGAGGAAAGTAGAGATGTTTCATGTTTTATGTCCCAATATTTGATAATAAAACAATATACATACATGTATGGGCGTTTCCATTTTTTTATGAAGGTGAGATCTTTATACTATCTTGCTGCTATAACATGTAATACTGTAATACATACAATGATGTATTATTTTGCCATTATATACATTGACAGTAGTACCATAAAAAGTCAAAGGTGTATAGAATTTAGTAATTCATTTCAATTTGTGGATTAAGGCTATAGCTCTGCAGCACTTGGTAGCTACAACCTATGCACTTGATAGACAGAATAAATATAATGAAAAATAGTCCGGATTGTGTGGAGGATTCAATTAAATAAATGTTGATGTCTGATTGCCATACAGGCAAGTGAGTGCATTTCTTAACAAGGCAAATATAATGTAGAGTTTACCTACGATACTCAACCCAATTTTATAAATTTTCTCCTCAAAAGTTATTTCCGATGTCTCCAAACAACCACTCTAAACACTCTCACTCCAGTCATGCATATGTAGAATGCCATCATCTGGAGAGTGAGATTGACATTCGGGGCCTTGAGGTGGATAAGCAGGATCTCCATAGAGGCACCATTGGATGGCCAGCAGGGGAAACTGCATGCTGTTCCAGTACAGGTAGTAAGCCAGTCTGCTAACAGCCCAAAATCATGTTACCTTCCCTCTGCAATACAACATAGGCATTATTTATTACATCAAACTCAGCATTAGGAGTAGGCCGAAATTAGCTTTTTTTATGTAACGTTATGTCTGAAAGAATCTGTCCTTAGCTGTCATGCCTAAGAGAAAGTCCACAAGGATTACTATTTTCTTCGTGAAGTGGCTGGCAACGGAAATGCTGCGTTCTGCACCTACTGCAAGAGTACATTTTCGGTTGTGCACGTGGAAATGCTGACATAAAAGATCATATTAAGATATTAAGCCAAACATAAGCGGTGGCTACAAGTGGGAAGTAGCACCGTTACGACCTACTTCGGCAGGGCAAACGCCGGTGACAGTGATCTGAAACAGGCTCCTAATGTTACCTGAGTTAGCTAGCGAACACAGTGGTAACATTAACAGAGGATGCTGGCAATTTAATTTACCATCTTACCACGAAGAGATCAACTTATTATTATTCACGTACCCTTCCCGGAACATATTTTTTATCTCCAGATAGAAAATGTTGGGGTCATTAACCCAACTTACCGTGAGATAGCGATAACGGTCTCGGTGCTCTGATTTTTCCACAAAGTAAAGTTTGGTTGCAGCCACAGACGGCTCGCCCCCTTGGCTCCGTGATTGGAAATGAAATGATATTCCTGATTAGATAGTCAAATGATATGTTAATCTGAGCACCCCCATTGGCTATTCAGCCGTTAACGTCAAATGTCTGCCAAAAGTATTTGTACCCGTAGGTTTGGTTCGTACGACTAGATTTGATGCGTAGCTGTAACTCAGTTCTGTGTGAACTTTTTTCACCAACAAAAAGATAGATGTGTAACTGCAAACCTGGTGTGTAAGTGTGCAACTTTGTGCAAATTTTCTTTATGCACTCAAACGTTGTAAAATATTTGTGCAAATCTTTTTCATTTGTTCACAAAATGTAATGCGCAGCTACAGATCTCCTTACGGATTGAAAGATTTGACATTTTTATGCATTCACACAATTGAATGTATTCATACAAAATGTTTTCACACATTCAGATATGGTGGTACACATTCAGATATGGGATACACAGCTACAATACTTTTGACCCTAATTTGATTCCATATCCTGCTAGCTACATATCCGACAACTGTGACCAGACTTGGTAAATGCATGAGTGTCTACTCATGCATGAGTGTCTAAGAGTCTACCTGAGGTGTTGTCCTCAGTGGAGGACTGGGAGGAGATGGAACGTGAGAAAGAGTGCAGAATGGTCTTGTTGGAGCGCTGGTGGATGTCACACTCTGAGAACTGGATCTGCTGTGGAGAAAGGACCAGATCAGAACCAGAACCAGTATTCAGAGGAACATTTAACATTTATTGTTGTAACTATTGGAGTTATGAAGTTTTGAAGACAACAGCAACCTTCACGTTGCATGAATCTACCACATCATATGCCCAGCATAAACCATTTAAAATGTTTTCTCTCCTTCCTCCTCTCTCTGCATCACCATCGTTTGGGAGTTCTGATGAGAAGAGCAGCTCTCGGTCAGATCGCACTGGGTCACGTTCTTCCACGCCCTGGACTACTCTCTTGAGTCCAGACCCACAGAATAACTACAGGCTGAGTCCCCTGATGATCATCTGATGCTATATCTCATCTAGCCATACTAGACCAGACCAGACCAAACTACAACAAAGCAGATCAGACCAGGCCATTCGCACAAGGGCAATCAAACCTGCGATGGGTCGCTCATTTGGTAAAGTCTGCCATCGGCAGTGTTTGTTGAGGGACGACGTCAGCCAACCTTACGTTGTAGCCGATTGGATTAGCTTCGGCCAGTCAGATGATGTATATTGGTGCCATATTTCCAAAGTACATACCATTAACGATCGTTACCGCTACCATTTTCATTGAAGTAAAGACTTCTTGCCTTCAAATAAAACGAATTCCAAAGCTGCATAAATATTATTATATTAATTAAAAAATCTCCAAAACGGCACTACCCGACGTCGTTCTCATCTACATCTCAACAGAGGTGAGCTTGCGAGATTTAGACTAGCTTTGCGAGTGGATCATGTGAAAGCTAATCGGTGGTGTTGGCTGAGGGTTTACAGCAGAACCGCTGTGATCTTGGACGAACTGGACCACGACATCACCTGACTGTCAGGGGTGTATAAAATATTTATTACATTTATTTTCTCTTTTATTTGCTCTTTATTTGCGTGGCTCATTTATTTCATTTTGAGAATACACGGCTAACTTAGACATTAGACTGACAGACAAAACCAGACCCTAGGTGGAGATATTAAGCCTAAAACCAACCCCTAGAAGGAGAAATTAAACCCTAAAATGAACTCTAAGAAGAAACCTAACACTAAAATCACAAAATCAAACCCTGAAATCGAACCCTAATAGGAAACCTAACCCTAGCACCAAACCCTAAAATCAAACCCTCAACCTAAAACCAGACCCTAGGTGGAGATATTAAGCCTAAAACCAACCCCTAGAAGGAGAAATTAAACCCTAAAATGAACTCTAAGAAGAAACCTAACCCTAAAATCACAAAATCAAACCCTAAAATCGAACCCTAATAGGAATCCTAACCCTAGCACCAAACCCTAAAATCGAACCCTAAGCGAAAAACCAGACCCTAGGTGGAGATATTAAGCCTAAAACCAACCCCTAGAAGGAGAAATTAAACCCTAAAACGAACTCTAATAAGAAACCTAACCCTAAAACCACAAAATCAAACCCTAAAATCGAACCCTAATATGAAAACTAACCCTTGCACCAAACCCTAAAATCAAACCCTCAACCTAAAACCAGACCCTAGGTGGAGATATTAAACCTAAAACCATTATCTAGAAGGAGAAATGAAACCCTACAACGAACTCTTAGAAGAAACCTAACCCTAAAACCACAAAATCAAACCCTAAAATCGAACCCTAATAGGAAACCTAACCCTAGCACCAAACCCTAAAATCAAACCCTCAACCTAAAACCAGACCCTAGGTGGAGATATTAAGCCTAAAACCAACCACTAGAAAGAGAAATTAAACCCTAAAACGAACTCAAAGAAGAAACCTAACCCTAAAACCACAAAATCAAACCCTAAAATTGAACCCTAATAGGAATCCTATCCCTAGCACCAAACCCTAAAATCGAACCCTAAGCCAGAAACCAGACCCTAGGTGGAGATATAAAGCCTAAAACCAACCCCTAAAACCAACCCTAAAACGAACTCTAAGAAGAAACCTAACCCTAAAACCACAAAATCAAGCCCTAGGCCGGGTGAGGCTGCTTAAACCAGCCACCAACAACACACACACACTCCACAGAATAATAACAAATCTCGCCGTTGAGAACTCTGCTCTGCATGTATCAGATGTGTGTCCAAAACAAGAACACACACAATTAGTATGTTTTCTAGGCTATATTGTAAAATTTGAGAGACATATTAGTTTGAGGGACAAGTCAACACTGGTAGGCCTATTATAATTATATAAACAAACAAATAATAATGAATCAAGTAGTTGAGAACTCTACTCTGCGCTCATGGCTATGTATGTATGACACAACAACACTTATTGTATTTAGTTTTATATTATAGCCTATCAAAAAATTTGATTGATTAGTTTAAGAGACATTTCATATATTTGGTTTGTTTCAGACAGGCGGAACACACAATTATATCCGCAACGTCCCATCCTACACAAGGTTTATTTATACTTGACAATATGCAAACGGCATACAATGGTGACCCAGTTGACTATCTGGTCCGATGAGCACCATATATGAAAATGCTAGCACACTGAAACTTAAGACATGTTCTTCACTGAGTTCCATGTACTGTATTCCATGCAAAGCCTAACTATAGAAGTACAGCCTTCACCTCCCATACCATAACTCTCAGAGAAAGGAAAGCTTCCATACTGAAGAGCACAACATAGAAATAGAAAAAGATGTATCATTATCAGAATAGCATATACATCAGAACACACCTTTATCGTGGTTATTGTGTATAAAACCACCTATCAATCCTCCCTTTTTTCTTCCTCTTCTAGCATATAGATTGCTGTGTTAAACATCAACATTAATACCAACAACTGTCTCATGTCCAATAACTGCACTTCTTCCTGTGGGGCCACTCGCATTAGGGGAATTAAAGTAGCAAGTTGCATTGTGTCTATCCCCCACCCTCCCCCACACAATTGATAGAGCCCTCCTCCCTTATTTCCAAAAGTCTGAAAAATCAGACACTTGTGTATGACAAACAATGTAACTATGTATCAGAATCCAGAATTTCAAAATCGAACATGGCATGTCAGACTGTAGTTTCATTGTGTCTCTTTTTCCCCCCCAATTGATACGGCCCTCCCCCTTATTTTCAAAATGTAACACTCATGTATGACATACAATGTAATTGAATACCAGAATTATGAAATGTAAGATATTTTACTGTATTTCCATTAAGTATTTCCATTCAATCGAATCAAAGTCCTCTTCTGCATCAAGGGAAAAGACGAATTTGGTGTTTTTAGCAGTGTATATGTCAATACAGTAGAATCTCTTGTAATTCTGCAATCTGATACCTAGTTACATTGTTTGTCATACACAAGTCTCAATTAGGGAAAAATTGCAATGAGAGTAAAATCTCTTCTGGATTCTAGTAGTCCTTTACATTGTTTGGGATGGGGGCAAGACAAACATATAATTACACCATCCTTATACTTCAACCATGCCCTGCTCCTTCTACACGGATACCTCTTATTGCATGAATATTTGCCATTTAGCCTAACTTATTATTGGCATGACAATCTAAACCACTTAGATTGTCATGCCATTGTGTGTGTTATTTTAGCTTTAGCTACATTTTAAAGCTCAAGGAATGGGGCTTTTAATTCTGCCCTGTATGTAAATGTAGCTGCTGCCTTATTTTTTAATATTAAATGGCAGAGGATCTTTTATAGAGACATGCTATGCTTGTCATTTAGTGACTTTGTTTCATCTGACTGGAAGTTATCCATGTCATTGCAGAGCCGTGCTCCCATCTCTGCAAAGTTGGTGGCCAACATGCTGTCTGTCTCTGGGGCTGACCACATCATAACCATGGATTTGCATGCCTCTCAGATACAGGTGAGCACTAATCTCTGATCCAGCAGTCCTATGTTATAGCAGAACTTCTAGGAGTATAGAGCCTGGGCCGGAAACCAGAAACTGAAAGGGCAGAGTTACGCCTTGTTTCGTTTCATTACAGAGATATTCTACCAAAGAGAAACTCATTCGCGCAAGTGTCTGGAACCAAACTGGGTCACAGATACAGAGCTATTGATTATACCTGCTGCCTGTCAGTCGTACCAAAAGCTTAATCTTGTTTGTTCAATTGAATGTCGAAACCTGATCTCACCCTTTTTTCTTTTTTTTTCAAACTACTCAACCTTTCATTTCGAAAATGCTAGTAGACGATTGTATTGAGCATCGTGCCTGCAACACGACACCATGCTGTGGTTTCCGTGACTCCCGTGACCCGGGGCGATGGCTCTTGTGTTTTGAAACCAGGGCTTCTTCGACATCCCAGTGGATAACCTGTACGCCGAGCCGGCCGTGCTCAAATGGATCAAAGAGAACATCAGCGAGTGGAAGAACTGCACCATTGTGTCGCCCGACGCAGGCGGAGCAAAGAGGTGTGCCAGGACCTTTTTCGTTTCATTTTGCCAGTTGCGTTTAGTTACACAATTGACATTCTAGTGTCCTTGAGACAAGGGGAACTACGAGCCTATCTCTGTTGGAATTTACTTTTGGATACGCCAGCGCCTTGCTTATCTGTGCTGTAACGCGAAACAGTTGGCGCGTTACAATGTGTTGATTTTATTCCGCTGCTCACTTAACTTGACACTTGGGCATGTTTTCCTATTTTCTCTGTCCAGGGTCACGTCGATAGCGGACAGGTTGAATGTGGACTTTGCCCTCATCCACAAGGAGAGGAAAAAGGCGAACGAGGTGGACCGCATGGTGCTCGTCGGAGACGTGAAGGATCGGGTGGCCATTCTCGTAGATGATATGGCCGACACCTGTGGCACAATCTGCCATGCTGCTGACAAGTAAACCCCTCGTATTTATTTATTATACAAGTTTACCAAGAGTTGAATACTCCCTAGTCCACTGGGAACAGGGTTTTGTGGATTCGATTAATTGTTTGAGTCCTCGAACTGCAGTGTACAGTGAATTACATAGTCTTGTTTACATGGTATTTGTATCTTTAAAGAAATCATCGTTTCTCCCTTTTTCAGATTGATTTCTGCTGGCGCCACAAAGGTTTATGCCATTCTTACACATGGCATCTTCTCTGGTCCGGCCATCTCGCGTATCAATAACGCCTGCTTTGAAGCTGTGGTGGTCACCAACACCATCCCTCAAGAGGAGAAGATGAAGCACTGCCCCAAGATACAGGTCAGATTACCCCATTGACCCCCACTGTGCACGCTCACTGCACTGTGAAGACGCGGCTGTTCTTATCTCTAATAAATAAGATGCAAATAGGCATAAGGCACAAGACGTTATTCTTTTCATTTGATGGCATTTTGGTATATTGTGACGCTAACTGTTTAGTCGTGTCTTCTAGGTGATTGACATCTCCATGATCCTGGCCGAGGCCATCCGCAGGACCCACAACGGGGAGTCTGTGTCGTACCTGTTTAGCCACGTCCCCTTGTAACACCCGCACCCTCCTGTCAGCCGTTTCGCTGTCGCACCAAATATAAGAAAAGAGAGGTGATTTCCCCCGGCCAAACACAACCATTATCAAAGCTCAGCTGCTAACCAACCATGAAACCAAGATTTGAGCCATTATGTCTGTTACTAATATGGACTCCATTAACAAGAGTCCCCGTTGGCCTCTTGAGCAGGCACCCTTTATGCCTGGGCCCTTGGGCATGAGAAAATGCAGTTGATTCCAAGCGTCCAATTTGGGCCGGCTTCTTAATTGTGTATTGTCTAAGTCTTTATCCACTGAATGTTCTCCTTTTCCTTCCAACAGTACTTTAACCTGGAAACATTGCCCTATTAGGAGTAGTCTGGGGCCCTTTTAAATTGCAATATCATTTTATTCTTATTTACCCCTAGTTGGTTCCTGTGGTCAGCAAAAGGCTTCTGGCCAGTATAAAACTGTTACAATGTTGTAGCAATGTTACAATGAACGAATGAATGAAGTATACCAATAGTTAAATAGCCAGAGTTCAGAAATCTCTCATTGCTCTTGGAAATCTCTGCAGTTTTTTTGTTTTTTTTGAGGACAACCGTTGGCTTGTTGTTGAAGTGAATGTGTAAATGAACTCTAGTTTACAGTACCAACTGAAGCTCCACTCACCAAGTGTGCCTCAGCATTCAGAAGAAAATAGGATTTATAATTTTGTCTCTTTCTCCACGTGGTAATGTTGTTGTCCATTAGACTTAGATACAGATGACATGGGGGGAAAAAAGAACAGTCCTGAGTTTTCTGTTCATTTTATTTTAGCTAACAATAAATGAAAATAAAATATGGTCTGATTTGACATTTAGGTTTTACCTTTGGTTAACTTGTTCTCCCCTTGTTGTACTCCAGTCCAGTTATTTCAAATATTTTGTACTAATTGTTCCAGACGGTAGGAACTTACTGGATTTCATTGAGAAAGGCTCTCTTGGTGACTTCTACTGAAAGAAAGAAAAAACTGGCTGTTTTGTTCAACAATTGAGGGGTGTCGTTTCCGAGGGTGCATAACCATTACTCTTCTGGGTTGAAAGTCGTTCATGTGTGCCGTTGGCTTATGGCTTGAGGTCTCTGCAGGCTGGAGCTTCCTTCAATTGAGTTCACCCACAGTTGTTTTTCTGTTCTGATTTTCAGTGTTTTTGTGTGTGTGTGATAATACCAGATATTTGTCATGTGTGTATTCAGAAACTATGTTAGGCCTACTCTTTCTTGGCTGAATGCGCCAAATAGCCCACTACGTTTCAGAATGCGTTCTCCATAAAGATTATACGATACAAATGTGGAATCTCAGATGTCATGATTTTTGCGCTTGACTTGTAATATAAACGTTAATAGCATGGCGGCATGAGCAACTACATGACATTACATTCAGCAGTATAATTATCATGGGTGTGTGAGCAGCAGGAGACGATCGATATGCTATGAACAGGTCCACCCAGTACTGACGTCATTGTTGTAAAAATCAAAATAGCTAATTTGTTGCATCTTCATGTGTTTGCGAATATAAAAGCGAATATCATCACGGATACCGTTTTTGTAAAGAAATAGCGCCAGGTTAAAATCCGTTAAGACGTTGATTGGTGGGTGATATCCACCAATGGTCGATGATGCAACAAGCCGCTAAGCCAATGGTCACTGCAAGACATCTAAACCGGCTTCTCGTTGCACCTCCTCCTCCGAGTCGTCGCGGAAGGAGTTATCGTTACGTTGTGGTTGGTGTGTATCGTGCTGTTTTGCAATAGCTAGTGTTAAAGGTGATCTTAAACATGTATCTTAAATTGTTATTTTAAAGGACACAAGGCGTATGTTCTTATTCTGCCTGTAAGTAGGCCTATTATGCCACATACTGATGCGATAATGGAGAAGGACGACTAATTAGGACATTTTATATTTTGTTTTTTAACCGATAGGCATACACCTGCAAAGTAAGTAGCCTCGAATCATTCAAGATTCAAGAAGACTATTTATCGCGAGGGAAATTAAGGTAATCATAATACTTTTCTCATAGACCTTAATCATTTAATCACTATCTAGTCATACCATTTCGCTATTATATTTTATTTTAACAATATTGTGTAATTTACTTTATACGTTGATTTTGTAATGTAAATGTAATGATATATATATGATTGAACACTGCATTTCTTCTGAAGAATGGGGTGGGGCCAAGATAACACACGACTGGAAGAGACTCAACCACAGCCAGTACCTCGTTTCCATAGCTACTTGCATGGAGGGACCTCCAGCTTGCTCTCCACCCTACCTACCATAGCTGTCTTTCCTGTCTACAAGACCGTTTTCCGCCAACAGCTTCACAACACCTCCATTCACCAGGCAGTGGCACAGTTGAAAAAGGAAGGCGCATCGAAGCTCTACAGGGGGGTGACACCACCTTTGCTCATGCGGACCCTAAACGGCACGCTGCTGTTTGGCCTCCAGGATACCCTGCTCCGTCAGCTCTCCTCCTCCCCCTCTGCCAACGTTGTTCCTCTCTCTGCCCTCCCGGCCGTTGCAGGGCTTGGTGCGGGTCTGGTGGAGGCCCTGGTTTTCACCCCGTTTGAGCGCGTTCAAAACGTGTTGCAAAACAGTCACAACGACCGCAATCTACCGACGCTGAAGAGCGTTCTGGTGCGGCTGAGCTCCGAGAGGCTGGCCTCTGGCTACTACAGAGCCCTTCTGCCCATCGCGGCCAGGAACGCCCTGGGCAGCTGCCTCTACTTCGGACTGAAGGGGCCTCTATGCGCCCTGGTGGGTGGGCTGGGGCTCTCCCCCACGTCGTCGTCCTTCCTGTCCGGGACACTGACCTCCATGGCCATCAGTTTCCCTCTGTACCCGCTGTCCGTGCTGGTTGCTAATATGCAAGCAGGGGTAGGCGGGCAGGAGGCGGGAACAGTCAGGAGTTGTTGGAGGAGGCTGTGGATGTCCCGCGAGCGTAGCGTGGCGCTGCTGTACCGAGGAGGGTCCCTGGTGATCCTGCGCTCGTGCATCACTTGGGGAATCACCACTGCCATCTATGACAAACAGCAGAAGCGCGTGTCATGAAATGATGAGAAGACGAAACATAAGACTCATCTCGGTGCTCGTTATGAATATGATGGACGCTGCCACTATCTCACCACTGTAGCCAGTGACATTTTATTTCTGACTATACCAATAAAACTGTGAGGTATTAAATGTTGATTCTATATTTAATTGGGACATTAAAGCCTCATCATTATAATTTTATTGAACCAGTGTTTATGATGTCGTGAAAAAGGAGCCTTGGTAGTTGTTCTCAAAGCATATTAAGGAGAATAATATACAAGGTGTGTTACTCAATGAATGTGAGGTGATTTGAATGCATTATTAAGTATGCTATTGGGTATGCAGCACTGTATGTGTTCATAGATTATATAAAATATCTAGGCTACTGCACTATATGTAAGAAAGAAACTAAGTAAATAACCAAATTTGTTTAATATAGGCTAAATACATTTTGGCTATCCTGTATTCTAACCAACTAAACAGTGTAACCTGTATTTGAAACCAACTATTCATTAGTGTATAGCAAAAGCCATATATACATACAATTACATAATAAAAAGGGATTTTAATGACGTTTGGGGGTTTCATTTTTGGATGAGGATAATTTAACTAGTATATTTAATGTTTAGGACGGAATAGTGCCACAGCAAGGGGGCACATCGCACTTTATTCACGGCATGGATGTTATATCATTGGCGGCCACTAGATCGGTCTATAGCTACACCCATGGTCTCTGCCTTGATGCGCATCACTCTCTCGACCTATAACTGGACAGGCCAATGGGAGCACGCCGAATGGTTCCCACGTGGGAGTGTAGAAGGGCGTGCTTTCACTATTTAAACGCCTTGCTTTGAACGAATTATTCAGGCGCACTACTTTTGAGCAACATGTCTACCGCACCACCCTGCACCAGGTAATGTATTCTCGACATTTATAAAAAAAACAATTCATGTAGTTATTCATGTAGTTGGGGAGTAAAGAACGCACTCGAATTCCAAGTAGGATGTTTCGTGCAGAGAGTTTATGAGTAGTTTATAATTATAATTATTTTTTAGAAGAACGTTAACACCCTTAGTACATGTAGTCATTTAGCAGACATTTATCCAAAGGCCCTTACAAGTGAGGCTGAGAACAATCCAAAAAATACAAACACATTTGGAGTGCTACTAGTAATCCAGAGGTTTTATTCAAGCTTTACTATTGCAATAACACATCATCAGTGGGGTAAAACTAATGACGTCTCACGACGGTCTAAATCCAGCTCACGTTCCCTATTCATTTAACTGGGTATTCTTTCCCTCTCTTCTGTGTTTTCCAACAGCATTGAGTCCAAACCCGGACCACCACCTATCAACGAAACACTCAAAGAATTGCCGGACTTTGACAAGAAAAAACTAAGAAAGACAGAAACAGATGAAAGACAGCACTTGCCTACCAAGGAAGGTATGTTGTAAAGCAGTGATTCTCAACTGGTGGGTCACGAGGGCATTTTGAGTGGGTTGCAGAACATATGCCAAACCGTAATCTTTAGTAAGAAGCCCATGAATTAACTAATGTTTCAATGTTAATTCATGTTTCAATGGCTTACTATTTCATTTACTTACATTTTCATTTTCGTTTAGCCCAGTTGCAGTTTAATGTTTTTAACAGTACATGAAGGCATTATTGATTACTGCAATATTGGTAAAAACATGTTTTATTTTTGGGTTGTGACTTAATGACACATGTGGGTCCTGAGGCTAGATCAGTTGAGAACCACTGCTGTAAAGCATGCAAGGGAACTTAAATCATCTTCGTTAGAAACACACCTTTCCCGTGCGTACACTGTACTTTACCTCACTGTTTATAACAGTTGAACACCTCCCCTTCCGTGCTGTTGAAAGAAGACGGTGTCATAGCAAAATGTGGATGAATTACTGACAAGGTTGTGGCTGCTGATACACTCCCAACCCTGCAGGCAATAGTTACATAACTTATCCTTGTTTGCACCCTGTTAGAAGTAAAAATTAAATAAAAGGCATACACTTTCTACACATCAACTGGCTTTGAGTTAGAATGCTTGATTAAATTAATAAGCCAATAATATGCCAGTTGAAGTCACTCTAAACAAATTATCAATAGGCTATTGTAAAAAAAAAAGGATAATTTTGAAATGAATAATATGCAATGTTCAGCAATTAGGTTGTACATACAATTTTTTTTTTTTTAAATATTCCCAAACCAAAATTGTTTTTATGGAATTATTATTGAATAGAAATTAAGGCAGATATCATCGATCAACTGCAGCCGATTGCATTTAAAGCAGAGACTCTTGACTATTGACTGGAACATTTAGCCAACTTTTAGCTGTTTGTGAGGCAGCCTAATGCAGGAGTGCAACCGACTGTCACACCTGCTGCCTCAGCAATGTCATGTTGTAATCAACATGTTACAAAAATAATAATTGGAAGAAAACCGGGAACTGTTTAAATCGTGTAACTGACATTACATGTCTTTTTAATGTTCTGACCTAAAGTGTTCTAAATGTGTAGCCACTTCACTTGTTTTGTTGTACATCTATATATTTTTTAAGCAGAAATGAGCTCTGACAGAATAATATAACTTGTATTTAGGAATGTACTGTATATGTATATCAAACTGTACATAGAAACTGATCATATCTCTCTGACTCATTTTGATTTTCTCTTTCACACAGAGCTTATTGAAGAAAGGTTGGAGGCAGCCGGAAAATCAACCCCTTGAATATACTATGAGAGACATGTAAAGTCCAGTGATGTGTCCATTGAATTGCTGTAACCAATTGGATATTTTCCATGTAGTATGGAAAGGCACATTGTGTCAGTGTGTATAAATTTGACCACACATATTTTTGTCAAATGAAAATTAGCAATATAACAACAATATGACCTGTACATTGGTGCCATTGCAGAAGTTGAAACAGTATCACTGACAAATGCTATTTTTCTTTTAATAAATATCAATGTGTCAAACTTTTGAGTTGCTTTTCAAATGTTATGCACTTTCTTTTTCAAATGAACTTGTGCAATGTAATGATGTGTCCCAACATTTACCACAAGTCAAGAACATGCAATACGATAGCTTCTATCTTTCACATATTTTAAAAATTGAGAAACGACGGAGAGACCGAGCCAAAGCTGTGGACTCTTGCACCTTTTCCTTTTTCCTAGGCAATACAATGCTAACTATGTTGTTTGGGTGAGTGAAGGTTTGCATTCTCTTAGCAGTTGGTGGTGTCTCAACATGAATCTTTAAAAGGCGGCTCCATTGAAAAGCAGCCAGGGTTTACCTGGTTTCAAGTCTATGCCTGTGCAAACAGCACAATCAGCTGCCAGATGGTAAAGACAGATACCAGATTGAGTTCAGTCTGCAGATAAATTAATTAATTCACGTTATGCACTTTATAAACAGGCCACTTCCTGGTGTATGATAATACACTTTGGTCACTTTGGTCAGCTGGCCAAACTAAGAGGCCGGTAAATCATCTTTGATGGAGCACATATCCATACTTGTTTCACCTCGTTTCACTTTGTGCCGAACATTCTCCACGTGGTGCCTGTTTGAACATGATCACATTGCAGCATACAAGGCCTTGGTACAGACATGCTTTTTGGTCTGGCTTTGAGAGCAACCACATAAGCAGAAATAAATAAATGGATAAAGATTGTTTGAGGCAGAAATTAATTGTCTACTAATAGCCAGAAAATATGGTTTTCAAGAAGCCCTATTAACAGGACCTAATAATGTTCACATGGACTGCATTACAATGTAGCCTACCCTATAGGACATGGCTACTTGCTCTCGCCATCTGACGTTAGTCTAATCATGACTTCATTATTTCTTATCTGTCCTCTTTTCACGCTGATCAATAGATAACGCACCAAGGTGGCGTAGTTATTGCTGAAGAACATCGGTTGTAAGGAATTATCTGCATTTTAAGTCTTTTTTCATTTTATGACCTGTATTATATTGTATCTTCTGTATATTGTATCTTCATACAGAAGTAGGCTAGTCTACAGCCTACTACACCTCAGCCTGCATTCACTCAAGTATTGAGTAGTAATAATAATAATAAAAACTCTGTTTATTGTGTGATCCTTGTTCATTTTGAGTGTCTGTATTGCATAACTCCTGTGCAGTTGGATTGCAGTATCTTGTTTTTAATCTAAGGTGTGTCATACCTGTATGGGCATGCATGCAGGGCACATAGCAATGGGGGATGGTTAGGCCCTGTCTGCTGTTCTTATAGAGTGGCTTTGGCGCTACACTCCAAAGGCTGAGAACAATCCAAAAATACAAACACATTTGGAGTGCTACTAGTAATCCAGAGGTTTTATTCAAACTATCTTTTAATTTAACTGGGTATCCTTTCCCTCTCTTCTGTGTTTTCCAACAGCAATCAATCCAAGTTGGAACAATCAATGATGGAAAAAACAGTCCAACAAGTGACAAGAATGATCTAAAAAGGACACAACAATAGAAACAAATCAATTTCCTACCCAGGAAGGTATGTTATACAGCATGCGAGGAAACTTAACTCATCTTCGTGAGAAACACGTCCTCCTTTCCCATGCGTACACTCTACTTTACCTCACTGTTTAGAACAGGTTAACACCTCCCCTTCCGAAGATGGCTATCCTGGTAAAGCATGGATGAGACAGGGTTGTAGTCTACCCTGCAGGCAATAGTTACATAACTTGTCCTTGTTTGCACCCCTGGAAAAAGAGAAAAATAAAAGGCGCACACTTTCTACACATCAACTGATTTTGAGTTAGAATGCTTGATTCAATTGGAAATTTAAAAGGGATACCTTACCAGAAATTTCCACATTTTGGTTAAATATGGCTTGGATTTAAATAGAATGTAATTTGAAGTCAGATATCATCGATCAACTGCAGCCGATTGCATTTATAGCAGAGACTCTTGACTATTGACTGGAACATGTCAGAGAGAAGACATGTTAGCTGATTGTGAGGCAGCCTAATGCAGGAGTGGAACCGACTGTCACACCTGCTGCCTCAGCAATGTCATGTTGTAATCAATTAATTATAATTATAACATTTCAAACATTTAATTAATTCACGTCATGCACTTTATAAACAGGCCACTTCCTGGTGTATGATAATACACTTGATCATGGAAATGTCATGTCAGCTGCCCAAACTTGTTTCATCTCGTTTCACTTTGTGCCAAACATTCTCCACGTGGTGCCTGTTTGGACATGATCACATTGCAGCATACAAGGCCTTGGGACTGACATGCTTTTTGGTCTGGCTTTGAGAGCAACCACATAAGTAGAAATAAAGATTGTTTGAGGGAGAAATTAATTCTGTCTACTAATAGCCAGAAAATATGGTTTTCAAGAAGCCCTATTAACAGAAGCCATGAGAACAGGAAAATAAAATAGGCCTCCCAGTCCACACTGTAAAGTAAAACAAACCCTAATGCTATATTTGGCTACTGAAGGGAACAACCTCAGTAGCAATGCATTTCCACTGACATTAATACGCATAATAGCTTTTGTTCTAGTTAGGCCTATTCTTGAGTCTCCTGATCTGTATTCAAATGTAAAATGTTGGCTAAAAACAGTTGTCTCGGAAAACTAGTTATACAGGAACTGTTGCTTTCAACACCACTTCCCTTTTATCACATGTCCCTTTTATCACATGCAACGGAAAGGAGAAACACAAACATACCTGAAGTATCGGTTTGGCAAACATAGGCTATATGTAGTATAGTATTTCCATATGATTACGTTCAGGAATACAGAGGCAATAAGTAACACATCAGCAGACAGACTGCCCTTTACGATATACCTATTTAGAATGTACAATACAAATGTATAATATAAGATGACCCTGTATTAATCCCAGGGAGAGGGTAATCCGGGTGTTACCACAGTGTAAAAAAAAGAGTAACAGGACAGTGCAAATCAAACATAAAATAAGAAAAACTAGGTTGGACTAGGTAGTATACAAAACTTCCTAGTTCTGTGTGATCCATGTTTCTGCATATTATGTATTTGCGTTTAAACTACGACACCTTGTGTTGCACATTAAATACCACACCTGGACAAAGAGCTGGCATTAGCAATACTAAATTAATCCCTCAGGGGGCGCCAAAGAACAGAGAAGCACGCGTAAGTGGGCGGTGCTTCGCGCTGCTGTAGGTTTGATTGGGCTAACTAAAGTCCATCAACAAGCTGGTTAGCAACACGCTCATGATGATGAATTCAAGCGATGTGCTTCTAACAGCACCGCAAACGATGGATTAATTGCAGTCATTCCGTTGCCTAGACAATCATAAATCGTTGTACTATTCTGGTAACGATATACAATAGTGCAAATCGACCGCTAGATCCATGCAATATCTCGGGAATATAAGAGTTTAACGAGCGGGGCGAGCTTCACCTCACGACAACACGGCTTACTTACCGGTAGGTTTGTTTTGCTACCGCTTGCTTGCTACCTGGACGAACTTAAATGCTGATTTAGTTTTTTTTATATGCACAACACATACAGCTAAACTACCGCGCGTTCATTAAATGTGGCGAATGCTTAGGTAATTGTTGGTGCATAATGCATTAATGCTATCGAAATTGTAAGCATTGATTGTTGATTGCTAGTGGAACTTATTAGTTAGCCTATCGTGGACACAGGATCTAGATGTGGACAAATGGTGGTGCTATGTGCGCCTTGTTCCACATTAAAATGTCTATTACTCTCATTGCACTGTATTTGCAATGCTAATTATAATTTTGCTTTAATTTGCAGACGACTGTGTGCATTAGTGTATCTAATAGAATGCCATTTAACGCGTGAATAGGTGTTGTGTTATAATGGGTATTGTGTGATAATTGTCATGTATGCGTCGGTGTGTGTAATTGCATCCATTACTCTTCCTTCCTACCCTAGGCTGAGAGCATGGTGGTTCCAGGCAACACCACTGCGATCCAAAAGCCTGACTCTGGATGCTCCAGTGGTCTCATGGAAAGTTCAGATCCTGGGTTCGAGGAGGAGCAGGACGTAGCAGGGGTGGAGTTGGAGGAGGTCCGCAAGCTGCAGGAGCTTGTTCGTAGACTGGAGATTCAAAACCAGACACTTCGCAACAGGGGAAGCAAACCCATTCCTAACGGGAGCTCCAGCAGCTACAGCAATCACACGGCCAGCAGCAATATCAATGAGAGACTCTCTTGTGAAGGCATAAGCCACCCTGACCTCAGGTTGGAGCACAGCGGCAAGCTGGGCAGCAGAGACTTTGAGCTCTCTCCCCCACAGGACTCCGGCAGCAGCAGCAGCGAAGACATGTCCCCTCTCCCCATGACAAGCAGTTTGGGGGAAGAAGGGGCAGAAGGATTCGGGGGTCCATGTATGGGATTCCTGACCTTGCCCTGCAGCAATGGACCAGAGCCAGCCCAGGGGCAAACCCAAAACCAAGAAAGCCCCTCTCAGGAGAATTATGAATCAGAGACCCTTGCCGAGAGTGACTCTGGGGTGGACCAAACCGCCCTGGACGAGGTCGATGTCCTGGATCTAGAAGATGAGTGTGCAGAGGTGGATGATGAAGACAGTTGGTACGTAGCAATGTATTGGCTGGGCCCCTGCTTTTCTTAATACTAAATATTGTCTGCATTAATCTCTGTTATCTATCTATCTTCAGATGTTTCATTTCATAATGAACCAGGTGGGGTCACATTTTAGTTTGAATGTAGGTCTACTGCATTGTCAGTCTCCACACACCTTACTGTGATGCATGTCCAGGATTGCAGGATGTATCTAATGTACAACAACTCATTGTTAATGATTGAGTGTACAGTACAGTTTAAACTAATCTCATTACAATCATCTTGTTTTGAAGCAGTATTTGCCAGAATTTAATTAGTAAGGTTCGATTTATTTATTTGTAGGATTAGATTTCCTAAAAAGGTCAGTTAGACTGGTAATGCTGAATAATCCTCCTTAATGGTGCCTCACAGTGTCCTAATTTACCCTGTATGTGGCATGCATCCCGATTTGCATGCCCTGAAACAGGTAGTTTATTGTTTCCTTCTCTGCTTTAGAAGCTCAGCTGTTGGGTTTAGTGGTCAAACCAGTTATGGCATTCTCTGTTTCAACATCATTAGCCATACCATATGTGCTTCTCTGGTTATCATAGCCACAACATCCAGTAATCCCCGCAGTCTATAATCTGATCCAGGCAGGGGCCAGGATTGGATGCTGGCTAAACGGCTTTGGGACGAATCGCATGGCATGTGATCGCAGAGGGGGCCTCCGAGACCATGGCTGGAGTAGTAACAGGATAAAAAAAAATTCCCACTGAGAGAAACTCAAGGATGACATTTGTCACTCATAGCTCCCCATCTGTCTGAGAGAATGAAATGAGAGGTTTCCAAATAGCTCACCGAATTGCTCTATGAAGATCTACTGGAAGGTCCCTTACATACACACCCAACACAAACATGTATCTACACATTTGAGGATGTATGTTTGCGTCACACGTAAGCTCCAAATGTTAGTCATAGCTCGGCCTCCCCATTAGTGACACGTGACCTGGATATTTGCATTGTTGCTTACACCAGTGGGAGATGGATGCCTTTTGTGTTTGCCTAATGGGAAGATGAGCATCGGTTGATTTGTCAAGACTCCAGAACCAATGAGCACTGGCCTTTTGTGTCTCTTGGCTCAAAGAATCTGCTCACGTGGCCCTGAGCCTAAGCGTTTCAGTTCAGCACAGTGACTGTTTGGTTTTGACGAGCTCTGTACTGCTGCCTCGCATGACACGAGGCACGTCTTAGAATGCAAAGTGAAGGATCCACCGTGCACACCACAAACAACGATGGCCACTAATGGAAGACAATAGAGCAGGATGGTACTGCAACATGTCTTCTCTCTGTACCATGCAAGGCATAGTGATTGCATAGCTCAGAGCAAGTACAAAACATTTGATTTGCCGTTTGAGGGGTACAACTTTTGCTAACTTATCTTAACCTGCTATTACCCAGGTCAATGTGTATTATACATGTTTAAAACTGTGTTGATTAAGAAAAACATGATCTGAGTAGATGGGCTAGGCTGGAATGCGATATTGATTGGTAAATGAACATGGGCATTGTATTCCACTCAGGGTGATGTGTTACCTTTTTTTTGATTGGCATTTGTTTCCTTGATGCACCCCATTTGCCACTTCACACCTCCTTCTTTTGTTTGAAAAACTTTGTGACTTTCACTGCACATTCTCAACCACAAATTGTTAAAGTCCAACATGGACATCGACTTACTGTCGCATTCTCAGCCAAACATTCGGCGCAAGTCCAACCCTCTGATGCAGGAAGTGTTGATAAACACATGGAGGGAAATGGGGCACATGCTGCTTACCCTCCCTGTGCCAATATCCCTACTCTCTTTTATTCTTGCTCAGCCGCTTCTGCGCTTGTAATTACTTGAAATATTGACTCAGCATTTTGTGCTCTTCCTCCTCCGCTTGTGGTACATATTTGTCTTCAGGTTGTACGTGTCGCCTAAGAAGCAAGTGGCAGAGCCATGCCCAGAGTCTCCACTGAAGTGGTGCCGTAGGGTGCTGGACCACCCTAGCCCCGAGACCGAGGTCGCATGCCGGACCCTGATCAACCGTCTGGACCAGAGTACGCATTTCCTAATGTCATGTGGTTCAAGCATGCAACAATGAAGCAAAGGGTTGGGGTCTTTATGAATTGTTATTGAATCAAGAGCCCGACGGAAGTTTGCACCCCATCCAACTCTTCAATTATGTGCCCCATTAGCAGACAAGTAACTGCATTGCATTTCAATGTTTTACAAAGTATTTATAACATCCTTGGGAAAGTTTAGCCCAACTCATTGTCAAGTTTTAAAGCACAATGTGAATTGTATTCATTCAAGTCTTTCAGTGCCTCTACTGTATGTAGTCTTATTTACTGTTCACCTCATCAGAGAGTGTGTGAATAGGTGGTTTCAGTCCATACAGTAATTCCCCAGATACCTGTGTGTATGTAGTCTTATTTACTGTTCACCTCATCAGAGAGTCTGTGTGAATAGGTGAATAGGTTCAGTCCATACAGTAATGCCCCAGATACCTCTGTGTG
>OMNO01021185.1:0-19132 GCA_900303215.1 Trachyrincus scabrus | reverse complement strand
GAGTGCTCACTCACATCAACTAGTACTACTGCGTGTGTGGGCTACAGACACCAATATCTGGTAATCGATGTCTCACACATACATTTTATGGGTTATATTTTAAAATCAACTTGTGAAATTACTTACAGCTGATATAAGGCGTGATGGGTGAGTTTTAAAGCCATGTGTTGCAAGGACAGAAGATTAGAGACAATCACTATAAACCTGCATCATGCAGTGCGTGGATAAAACGAAATTATACTTACGCAGTACCTTCTTCTACCTCCGCAATATCGGCAATTTTTAAAAATACAACCAACAGTGTAATAATGCCAAACATCAATGTTAGAAATCCCAACCGCATGATGAGGTGGGTGTCGACAACTGCAGCTAGCGGTCAACTGCAGCCAAAGCCCTTTGAACAAATGCTACATTTAGCACCAATATTTCACTTCTAATAACGAAAATCGACTCGGTCGTAATTGCCGCTATGCACAAAAATACACGTCGAGCTCATTTCGTGTTAAAGCGGAAATCTTTACAGTGGCCGACGGGGTTCCTACACGGACTGTACGAGCCTCTATTCCCAAATCAAACTTTAAAGCGTGCACCTACCCGGTACCTCCATACGGCCGCGGAGCGAGCCGGAGCCCGCCTTAAAGGTACAGCGACGCTTTTCTGTCACCTCCCGCCCCTTTGTCTCCGTCTGCGGTGTTGTTCACATCTGTCACCGCTCCGTAGCACAACTATTGCATATTTAAATGAGTAGGACTGAACAGGTGCGTCACAAAGAAAAACTAATACAAATCTGCATACATCCAATGTAACTAAAAATGTGTAATTAAATATGACAGGGTCATTTTTATTTACGACCTTTGTGATTAAATAAAAAGATTTGAAACAGATTTCATTTTAGCCCAAAAAAGCAAGCCATGTTCTCGATTGCAGTTGGTTGCCCATGTCATGTCCAGGTGCTGCTTTTTCTGATATGTACACAATGTGTTTGTTACACTGGAAAAAAAACTACTTTTAAACAATAGTTAATTTTCTGAAAAATTATTTATTTTCAGAATAAAATAAATGATATGTAGCCATACAAAAAGGTGTAAGAAAAGGGACAATGCTAAAACTGTAAATGTCGAGAAAACATCAACGTAAGTCATATGTGCCAATGAGTGCAATACAATTATTTAAATACATGGCTAGGAATACAGTTAGTGTATTTTCTTGGAGATTTACATATCTCCAAATGCAAAAATTACTGCTTCCTTTTTGTAACTTTCCTAAAAATGACAGGTAATTCTGAAGTTACAAGCTGCATTTCCTTTGTTTAGTGATGCAACACATACATTTAAGCTGTGAATTGTCCCCAAACACACGTAATATTACAAACATTTGATAAAATTAAATCATATATTTTAAATTTGTACTTTTCAAATAACGAATAAACAAATATATATTAAACATATGTACTTGAGTTTTTCTTCTGTTTGTGTAAAGTAAAAAAAAATTTGTTACAGCCAATTAAGAATAATATACTTAATTGAATAACCTATCATTAAGACATAGGTTAGGTTGAATAAACTGCAGATTAAAAAAATCTGGGAACGTTACAATCTGCTTTAGTTAAAAACAAACTGTCGATGGTATAACAATATAGAAATTGCACACATTTTGCAACTATAACAGACAGACTTAACAGTCTAGTCTAAACAGTATCAAAAACAGTGTCTATTATCCAGCAAGAGAACAACAAGAGAACAACAGTGCATAAACACACAGTCTCACTTAGTAACATTTTGTGAACAGGACACTAGAACAACCAAATATTAACTGTCTTCTATAAGAAACCATACTGCGCCATTTAAATAAAATGTGGCCTTTGTTTTGTAAACACTTGGCAACTTTAAATATGGATAGATGAAGAACTGTCCATTATGTCTTTTTTTGTTTTGTTTACATCACAATCTCATTTGTGAGACTGTTTAGACCGACGCAAAACACTGGCTGAACCGAGTCAGTCATTTCAGACAGACGACAGACCTAAGCAGATATGGCTAGTAGTAATGCAACAATAAGCATACAATTATGTTAACCAGCTACAGATCAACAAGGACTTTAGAATGGAGCCATGTTGTCTACCACCAATTCAAAGTAGGAATTTACTGGCACTACTGACACAAGGTGTCTAGTGGAACACCTTGTTGACAGTTTAACTACAAAAATGGACCCTTCAAAAGTTGCCAAGGATGTGCAACAAAAGAGCAGCGAAAATGCTCCTATGACCTAAACGGGCCATTAAATAGATCGGCTTTTTATCAAAACATCTTTTTCAAAAACAGGAAAGAAATAAAATAATATCATCTTCCATCGGGAGAGATTTAAATATTCTACGACGTCGACGCCCTCCTTCCGCCGCACAGGTGTACATTATAAAACGGACTCCATATTTTCACAAAACTCATGGTCCTCTAGGCTGTATATGAACTTTGTTCTGTCGACTAGCTTGGGGCCGTCCATGTCCGTGAGGGACGGATAGAACTCAGTTTGCGTCATGTGGCCCTCGTGCCCTTTGATGTACTTTTTGTAGTTCCTGCGCAAGCAATACCACGTGGTGGTGTAGAGGAGGAAGGCGATGCCCTTGAGGATGATGGCCAGGCTCACGTACAGGTGCCTGTAGGTCACGTTGTTGTACAGCAGGCAGGCGCCCCTCACGCCGCACTCGGAGCTCCAGAAAAGGCATGTGGAATCGATCCCAGCGCCGAAGATCAGCGGAGGAGGGATGAATCCTACGGGACGGATGGACGATGGGAGAACATTAAAAGCCAGCTCGTCTCTGTCGTTGTTCTAAGTCATCGCGCAGAGATTTAAACTCCCATGTTTGTGTTTGTCGATTTGAACAAGGGGAGGTTTTTTGGGATCGTTTCATTCCAAACGTAATTACATTTTGGTAATAGATTCTAGGTTATCATAAAAAAAAACAGTCTATTAAGAAACAGCACAAGAAAACGATGAAGATGAAGTGCTTCTTACCTATAAGTCGAAGCAGAAGAAACAAGACTCCAAGGGCATACGACTTCAACTCCGGTCTCACGGTCCTTCAAGAACGACAAAGGATGCACGAGTACTTTTTATTCATTTATATTTCCCCTTTTCCTACAATGCATTGCAGGCATATGCAGAGACACATGTTTGGATATATTTGTACACATTTGGACATAGTTGTACACATTTGGACACATGGGGGGGGGCGCTGGCGGTACCTGATCAGGATGATAACGGAGGGCGTCTGAGCCATGGCGCCGATCAGGCTGCAGGCGCAGATCACGCAGAGGAAGATGAGGAAAGCCTCCTGACACCCAGGGGTGGGACACTTCCCCCGGACCGCCGTCGCCAGCTCCTTGTCACTGGATACACACGTGCAGCCGGTGAGGTTCTGGAACACAGAACACATATAGTATCATGGGAAAATGGGTAATATGAACGTATGAAGAGACCACTACTCATAAGCCCCTTTTTATACGTGTGTGCCTGTACACAGCATGCCGGCGTTCCGGAATCAGAGGTGCGACGTGGTAACACAACAGCGTCAGCGTCTAGTGTGATACGTCTCACGTTTCAAAATGTGGATATAACATTAAAATCCCTGTTTAGAAATGTATCCCGCTTGCTCTACAACAGTAAAAAGCAGGGAAAAAACTGTGTGGCCAGTGGAGCTCCGGTGTGGGTGTAACGCACATAGACTGTATAAAATACAGATTAAACTGACTTTCGATACGTGTACATTGGTGGAAACTATTGCCAAAAAAAACCTTACAAAATGAGTAGACGAGATTTGGACCATGCATTCGATTTTTTGGTATTTCTTGCACACCTAGTTACAATGGCGCATTCGTGCAAAGCAATGTGTTTGTGACATCAGAAATACGTTGGAGAAGAAATTGAAGGGATTGAATAGATTTGCACACATAACACTTCATCAAAACGTCACACCCCCAGTCCCGCCATCGCCGGCTTACCCTTTTTACACAGACGTCGATCGGGCTTTGTTACTACCTCCGCTGCCGGCTTAAAGGCAGAACGAAAATGAGCCTTTAGCACAGAATGGCGAGGTGGAATAAAGGCGCAGAATTCCCGCATTGAAAAGGCTGTGCAAAGGGAGCAATAGTGTTCTGGTTTTATTCTCTGAATTGAACAGAGAATGCTAAAAGCAGTTAGCACTTTTTTCAATCCGCTAATTTAGTGTCAAGGAACTGGAGTTACACTTGACATCCCTTGCGTGTGATAACGCTGCTAAGAGCTGTGAATAATTCGTTTTGGGTTTATTGAACATTTAGTCAAATCCCTGGGTCATCTTTTCAATACTTTTCAACACTGCCTTCTTGGTTGGAGTCGGACCACCGTTCAGCAAACGGCACAAGTGTTTTCGGAAAAAACCCACGTCAAATGAATGTGGATAATTAGATAAAGCTACCGCGGGAACCGGCCCTTACCGGAGCGAGGCTGGATGGTGCGTCCGGATCGGCGGTTCTACTGCAACCGGCGAAGCAGGCGGAGAGGTAAGTAACTCCGTTGGAACCACAGACGGGACTGATGGAGGAGGTGTAGCAGCTACAGTGATTCATGCACTGGGCGTCGGGTCGCTCTCCTGTCCGCAGAGTCCTGATTGGAGAAAGAAAGTTGGCCAGCTATTATTCTGCCGGTCGATAGTGGTTTTTATGCTACACTTGTAATGCCAGAAATATATATAGTTCCATATATAGTTTAATATTTCGTTTTTTATGCCAGAAATATATCAATCCATCACTCTATGTGATAAATAACGGCAAATAGCACATGTTTAGTGTTCCCAACATTAGCTGAAACTTGAATTTCAGCAGCAGACTGAAATCATGAATTACTATTATTATAATAAATCCCCACTTTCTCTGGGGATGAATAAAGTACTGTGAGTCTGAATGACTTCTGCTATGAGCGCATGTCTACCCTGACCCTAGTGGCCGTAGCAGAGGGGCCGAGTGCGGTAAGCTCCTTACTCGTTGCCATAGTTGGTGGTCACGCCCGCGACCGGGCCCGTGTCACAGCCCAGGAAGAGGAAAGAGACGTAGCAGGCGGTGGAGATCAGGTTGACCAGCATGGCCATCCGGATGGCTCCCAGGGCAGACAGGTTGAGTTTCTTCACCAGCAGGCCACCCATGAAGATCCCCAGACACGCACACGGGATGGCTGTCATACCTACAGCACAGTAGGCCAAGAGCCATGCATAAGACTGTATATAAGAACCACCCTATATGGAGAAACTACACCATGCTATGCACGCCACGCTCCATTCAAAACCTCAAGTGTGTACGGTAAAGGCGGTCTGCATCTTGTATGCGTCTTGTAACTCTCCCCATGGCCATGCTCTCATTAAACATTACTCAGCGCTTGTCTAAGAGTGTCAGACTGAAACTTTTTCAACACATGTTATCAGGACATCCATAAGTCCATTCATAGGTCATGATTATGTCATTTTTGGTTGACGCACGGTGACTATAAGTTAGGCACAAGTGTGTTTGTAATGCATGGGTGCTCGTCATACACACCTAACAGCTGATTTGCAGAGGTGGTGGTGAGGTTGAACTGCTGCTCCAGGTACTTCCCTAGGAAGGCTGCGAAGCCGGCCACCACGCCAATCTCCATGCAGGCAGCCAGGGTGATGCAGGTGAACACCGGGTTAGACAGCAGGTGCTTGGTCACCTTGGGAATCACTGCAGAAAAGGTGCCAGTTGAAAATCTATGTGCTTCAGAAGGTACAAATATCTTTCAGACATACTTTCTGGTCCGCTTTTATACCAGGCTTAAAATCGGTTTGCGTGTTTTATGTATTTTTAATTTTGTCTCTTCTTTTTTTTGTAATTGTGCGGGATTTAAGAGTTGGTTAGTTCTCTGAGATTAAATCAAGTATAATGCAGACATTTCCAAAATTTGGAAATCTAAAGATGAGATGCGTTGATAGATTTAGTTTCTCTCAGAGGAATAATGTATCAATATAATTTGCAAAGCTAAGATAAATAATGAAACAAAGACTCATTGTCAGATCAATAATTTAAACCACATTAGAGAGATGCATTTAATATTGTAAGTTCGTATGAATCATTTAACATGCAGCACTTCATGGTAACTTTAACAACTACAAATAACTAATTATTTGAATGAAATCAACAAATAGATTATCCATCTATCTAATTGCATTAATTTCCATGTTAATTTGTTTAATTGTTCATTCATAAAAACATTATGACTGTTCGCAGCCCGCCCCGGTCCCAGCGTGTCACCTCTGAGCTGCTGACAGCAGGTGGGGCTGTTGGTCGGCTCATGGCCGCCGGCCGCCCCGTTGCTGCTGGTCTTGGGCATCTGGTACTCTGTGTTCAGACCAGCGGGCGGGAGCATGGCCTGCTGGCTCTCCGCCCCACCCTCCTCGTCGTCGTCGTCCCCGTCCCGTGGCGGCAGTGACTGCGGGAAGCCGAACATCAGGAGGGCCGAGAAGAAGAGTAAGGCACCGCACAGGAGGAAGCCCGCCCACCAGGCCCCAATCCAGCGGGGGTCTTCTGGGGAGATGCCCAGTGTACCTGCGGAAGAGGAGGAGGAGGAGCAGAGCACAACCACACTGATTATAGGGACCGACTCAAATCCAGTTTGAGATGACACACGTCCCACGGCGGGTGATAAGCCGCGAAGTGAACCATGTGAAACATGGGAAGTCATCACTTACTGCTGTCGATGAAAATAGCATCGACGTAGAACTTGGTGCAGAGGGACCCCAGGATGAAGCCACACGCTGGCCCAAAGACCAGGGTAGAGAACAGGATCCCTGCACAGGAAACATACACAAGTTTGTTTAGGTGACATATTTTTAGTTGATGTTTAAGATGGCTATGATAATCTATCTTACTACATCATTCTGTCCTGGTGAGCCTCCATACTGTTCCTTTTTAATCAACCATGATTTGATTTTGTACAGATACAGAGTCTTATTTTTAACTAAGATACAACCATCATACATCGTACCAGAGCATTCTGTACAAAGTAAAACATTTCCATTACAAGACCACAAGGAACATGGCCGTTAAGATTACAGTAGTTTTTTTGTATTAACCTAAAAGCGGCAAAAACATGCTGGCTGAAAGAATGTTGACTGAATGACTGCAGCAAATCCTCACCCTCACATCAAGTGATGTTAGGGTTATTAGTCTGGCACATTGCCAGATGACATCCCATATAATAACGTTGCAAATCACTATTAAGAAAAAACCGAGTTGAAATAAATAAACTAGCGAGTAGAAGGCTGCACCGTTACACGGGCACATCACGACGAGCACAATTCCTCTCACTGATGCTTTGCAATCCAATCTTAACCTTGGTAAATAATTCAAAAGGAGAAAAGCGATCACGATGTACGTATATGAATGTGAAAACGGGGACGGCCGTGTCTACTCTGAACAGCGATAGACGCCGTCACCCCTAGCACTGATAACAAACTAGCGATGATTTGAAAGTTTCGAAAGCTGAAAGACGGTCAAGCGTTGGCTGCCTTTGATTTGACCCTCAGCGCTAACCGCACGGCAGCGCTGGCTTGAGCGTTGACAGACGCTCACAGAGGCCAGGAGGATCCAGTTAATGACCGCACAACTGTAACTGTACGAGAGTTCACAATAACATAGAGCTCAACTAATAAAGTTTTTAAACCCAAAGCTGCCCTATACACACACACACCACCTGTGTACAGTGTAATCTTGACCCCCTGACTGAACTTCTCACATGTTAAGAGAACAAACAGCCATATCGTTGTGAGCAAACTAAGCTATGTTTTGGTGAAAGCAGAGATAGTATCTCTTCATTACATTGTACCATACTCCTCGTTTGCAGCACTGCCATTACCAAGACATGCTGTCACTATTGACAAATGTAACCCCTATAGGCTGACGTAGAAAACCTGGGCGTCTTTGCCGTTAGGCCCTACGGCCTTAATGCAGTGAATCCCACAAAAAAGAAAAACAAAAATTGTCCAATCATAGACAAAAAGACGTGCATAGACAGATAAAAGCTAAATGGAGCCAGGGTACATTTACATTCAGCAGACGCTTTTGTCCACAGCGACTTACAAGTTAGGCTGAGAACAATCAAAGCATACTATCAAGGGTAGACCATAAAAGCGGATTACCCGATACTAACAGTAAACCTGTGTGCAGTTTAACAGCAGCTTCGCAATAAACGGCTGCCGTCTCCATCTGACTTGCTAATGTGCCTGTGGTGTTTCAAATTAAGACTTTCTGCTCGCTGTTCTGCCTTTCCTTAGAAACGATGAATGTTGTCTTCTCATAGCAACAACACAATTGCTTTCACCACAGGAAACCAACGAAAGGAAACAGTGAAATCACCTTCCAAGAAATGATATTTAGCTTTAGACCACAGCCAATGAGGGACCAAATGCATTTCCACAAGCTGCCAGCCTCTCTCGCTCTCCCTTTCTCTCTATATTATCTCTATTTCCTCTCTATTCTGTCCATCTCCCCCCTCTTTTATTCTCTCCATCTCCTCCCTCCCTTGTATTCTTTCCATCTCCCCTCTTGGCATTAAATGTTCTCACAGGGAGCGGGCATTACTCACAGTATTTTGGGATTTTTTACGTTATTGTCCAGAAGCCAAAACCAATACAGTAAGATAATGTAAGTAAAGGCAAATGTGTAATGTTTGAAGCAGATTTTTTTATCCTCTCCTAGGGTCTACAGTTCCCCTCTACCCACGGCGTATAGTTCAGCTGTATAACAAGTCATAAGCATAACTGACAGGCCACGAGAAACATTTCAACACATCCATACCTTTTTAGGTATCAACTATTTAGTTTTAAGTTTCGGTTTCTTTTTCCGAAGAAAACCCTTCATGCATGGAACTGCATGTGTGTGCATGTGAGGATGTGAAATGGTCTCTCGCATTCTGGACCTGGACTACTTACAAGCACACCTATTGGTTGTTAACTTCTATGTCCCACCCTATCGGTGACTGATGACTCACAGATAAGTTTCACTATTCGTTGGCCTCATTTCGACGGTTTAACGGTTATTTGCTGTAGTGCTGAAGTGATTAGTCAATAGCCGATTGACAGAACATTTTATGGTTGAAATTGTGATACATTTTATAATGTGTGACTTTTCACAATTATAATAGGCTGCATTATTTTTTCTTTGCAGGTTCCATTATTGCAGTCATATACTGAACGATTAATCAAGTGATGCAACAAAAAAAGCATTGACAATGGCGTCCTTTCTCTATTCCTCTTTCCCATTCAATGAAGGCCACAACTAATATGTTTGTAGTGTCTTTTGACCAAACCCTTTTAGTCTCATGCAAATGATATTCTCAGTAGATCATGTCTGATGTAATTCAATAACAGAGCTGGCCACTGGTGCTTTTGTCTTCCACTAATATGTTTAGAGACAAACAGAATAATCCCTGCAAGCTACTGTCAATAAGGGCTGGCCTTTCCAGATATTAATTAACCCAATGATGCAGTGGATGCCCCATGCAATGAGTTTGTGGTTTTATTCTATTTGGCCAGATTTTAAATATGACAGAAAACAGATGCATTGCCTCTACTCACATTTTCACAAACTAAACTACATACTACAGGGCTTTATTATGACTTGTTGGCTGTACACCGGAAGCAAGCCTGTGCCAGACTGCTCTGGGCAAAATTATTACTCAATTATATGTTGAGTAATACGGAGGAATTTCATATGGGATTGTTTTTTTTAAATTTCAATCCAGTGTTCTAGAATCTACTACCCGAGGTTAGTGGGCGTATCATGTCAGATTCATCAAATAAGTACATTCTCCTCTAATACTTCTAATCTTGTGCTATGGTAAGATTTGGGACATATCATGGTTAATTAGGGCTCTGTGCATATCAGGTAATGATAGCATTATAATTTAATCAATTTAAAACAATAGCTGCGTTCCAAAGCCTAGGCGGCAGCCGAGATGGAGCTGCTGCTACTGTCATATATATATATATATATATATATACACACACACGCTATATACTTTAACTAACCCTAACCCTAGTTAGGGTTAAAAAAAAGTACATCTTTCCAACATGAACTTCTACTTAACCAAATATTAAGTGTCATTCCATTTGCACAAATACTGGTTTGACTCCCCAGATATTCTGTTGATATTCACAATGGAATTTCACTCACGGTCGGCATTAGTAGCAGCTTCAGGTGCTGATAAACTTCTAGCTGTCAACTCAGCCGTCAACAAAAATATAAATTAACCGGTTAGTTACCGGTTAATGGGTGTCGGGCTATAGAATTAACCGAAACTGAGTGTGAGTGTGAGTGTGTCTGTGTCTGTGTCTGTGTGTGTGTGTGTGTGTGTGTGTGTGTCTGTGTGCACGCCTTTGTATACCCTGCTCAAGTGCCCCAAATAATCCAGAGCATCAGGACACAAAGCATCATGGAGGCCCAACAACCTCCTCTACCACTTCCACAACCGCCTCTACCATTTCCACAATGGAGCCGGCTGGTGACAGAACAATATGTTAGAACATATAAAAGCACCACCCAGTGTTGGAACCCTTCTTCTTCTGATGTCTGGTTGAGAGTTTAAACCACAAGGCCAGAGTAAGCATGAATGGAAAAAGCACAAATCATCAGATTATAAACCTTGCCTGTACAGAGCTGTGAGACCCCGGTTGTAAACCGTGAGTGATGGTGGCAATGTAAAACAAACATGTGGCTGGAATGAAACATATAGTATACTTTTACCATAAACAGTCTGGCTACAGGAAGCTGCAGCCGACAAATACATTGAACTTTCGGTATGGCGTCTAGCAAAATCGGTATGGCTCGTGAGAAACTGATGTTAAAGGCTAACCACAGCACAAGTCACTTCCTACATGGTCAGAGGCGTGTCATTCAGACTAACAGCTAAAAATACAAAATACATTAGTAAAAGGAAGTAGATGTTTAACAAAGTAACCATCACAATATACTATATGTAATAGCAATAGAGATTAGATACACTTATACAATGCTTCAATAATGCTCCTTAAATCCTCACAAATGTAGTCATTTTAAGAACCACACCCACCGGCTTACTTTAATTAGCAATTAACTGTTTTCCTGGATCTGTCACTTTATGCTAGCTATCTTTTGGACCATGGCTGAAAAAAAATAAAAATAAAAATAAAGGAAACACTATTGCAGTAGGCATTGCCAAAAAAAACCTCAAATAGATCAGAATAACAGAGAGGGACATTAAATCTGAGTAGTTTGAGAGTACAGCAAAGTGAAGTCTATTTTGATGAGGTACACTGTGTAAGAGGATTAGGGCCTGTGAAATCTTGGGTGATTGCTAACTGTGTAATACCGGGGCCTTTAGCCTGGGAGGTAAAATCCTGAGCTTAGCAGTCCGTCTAAGTGTCAACATTAACACCAACTTATTTCCTATTAAATTTATTTTTACTTTTAAAAAGTCCTGGTTTGACATACAGTACTTTAACTAGCTGAATATTTACATTCAAAAATATATCGGTAGGTGTATTAAACCAGATTTTTAATTGCATTACATGGCCTTGTCTCACTGATAAGAGCATGGCATTAAAAATGTCAGGGTTAGAGGTGCAATTCCCAATGGGGCCACCCATGCTCTCAGAATGTATGCACTCACTGTATTGTATGATTGTCAAGTTCTCCCCTTCTTTGTGCAATCTCCACTTGAAGGAGTTGGACATCTACCCAGAGTTGCTGGACTTCACTCAATAACCACACTTTTCTTTTCCTCTTATCTTCTTTTATTTTGTGATTTTAAGGTTTCAGGTAAGTAGGTAGTTTGCAAGCAAGCAGGTAGTTTGCAAACAAGCAGGTAGGTGAAAAACCTTTTGAAACAATAAACAAGAAAAAGGTTGTTTTTACAATGTTCTGGAAAATATACATTTTTAACAATTATTTCCTTTTAAATTAAACAAAGTACAACATAAATTCTCCCACTGTTATTATTAATGCATTTAGGGATTTCATTAAGTTAATTTCAGATTTTAAATATTTTACATTTACTTAATTTAAATAATGTCACCACAATAATATAATATCATAATCATTTTAACTAATTTATCTGCAACATATAAGCTCACTAAACAATCATGACATCATTAAATTATGAATGAGAATCAAACATGACACACACTGGCATTTATAAGGTTAACGACCGCACTGCCGGTTCGGCCCCGTGGCTAACACTAGCGGCTATCGCCTGCACAAACATTTCATTTCAATTGTCCGCTGGGTCTCCTGATGGGCTTGGTGTCTTACCGGCTGCCTCTCTGGCGTTTGTAGATTTGTTTGCACGGGGTTGGATGTTTTTGCGCTAAGCACTGCTTCAGTTTGCGGCTTCGCTTCACTTCCTTATTGATGTTGTGTGCCACCTCTTTTATAGTCCGTGCGGCAACTCGGACTGCCGAAAGGTTCCTTTCCGGTTTGCAACATGAGTTTATTAATTATTTCTTTAGTTTGACTTCACACCTCCCACTCGATCTTCGCCTGGAAACGGTGTGAAGATCGACAGCTTCAAAGGCAAACTTGGTTCTCCTTTCCCTGCTGCGTTTGACTTTCTGCCTGTTCCTCTGCAGGTAATAGGACAACGAGCCGCCTGACGTCCCTGTGAAGGACGGTGGCTTGGATCTTTTCCCTCCTGATTTTGGGAATTGACTTGCCTTTCAGAGCTCTCGTGACAGGGACACAGTAGCTTGGGAAAACTCTTACATTGACGTCCCTTACAACGCCTTTATCATCTGGAGTCGTGCTGATGACTCTGCCAAGCTTGAACTGCCCTCGTAGCGCATTCTGGTCACACAGCCACACAACATCTCCAATGGCAACATTTCTTTGTTCAGTATGCCATTTGCTTCGGACAAATAAGTTTGGACCAGCGAGTTGGCTCCAGCTCCTCCAGAACTTGGTCACCTCCGACTGCATAGCTCTCAGTCTTTTGTACGGGTAGTTGTGAAAGTCAAAGGTTTTCAAGTCCCCACTTTGAGAGGCCCGGCCCAGTAGGAGAGTGTTGGGTGTGACATACTGAATGCAGTCCTCTTTGCTCTGTACTCTTGCGTCAATTGGACGCTCATTTGCTAGGTTGGCTGCGATGTAAAGAGTTGTCTGGAACTCACTGTAGCTTAGTGAAGCCTCATTCCCAAGATTCTGGAATGCCCTCTTTACAATTCGCACAGCAGCTTCTGCAGCACCATTCCTGTGTGGAGAATCGGCTGGATGGATTTTCCACTGCCACTCAGTTCCATTCCTTGCTGCGGTCTCTTCAAGGTTTGCTTTGTCTAGGTCCAAAACCCTGTAGAGCTCCTCCAGGACTGGTTTTGCTCCAATAAAATTGGTGCCTGGGTCCGACCACATCTTTCTTGGATGACCTCTGATTGCTGTGAACCTTTGATAAGCCATTAGGAAGCTTTCAGTTGACAGGGTGTTTGCCAGCTCGGTGTGAATGGCTCTGCTTGCCATGCAGCAAAAGACAACTCCCCAGACCTTAAGTGTCACTCTTTTCTTGACGTCATCTTTAACTTGGTAAGGGCCAAAGAGGTCAACTGATGTGAACTCAAATGGCGCAGCAGGTTCAGTCCTTTCTGGCGGCAAGTCAGCCATTATTTGTTGACACGTCTTTGCTTTTCCTTTCCTGCAGACCATGCAACCATCAACAACTTTTTGTGCGATCCTCCTCCCTTTAATGACCCATGCCTTCCTCCTCATTTTTAGGAGGGTTCCAGCTACTCCCTCATGACCTTCATTGTGGGCCTCTCGAGCTATCAGCTTGGACACCCAGGCGTCATAGGGTAAGAGGGGGATGCTAACTTGAGCTTCCTTGAAGCTTTGTACTCGGCCTCCACAGACCAGTAGCCCAGTGTCTTTGTCTTTGTGGACCACAAGCCTGTCTAACGTAGTGCCAGGGAAGGTTGTGTTTTCTTGCGCTGCAAGAAAAATGTCTCTCAGGGCATCCTCTCGTTCCCTTACAGAGATGACCCCTGTGGAGGAGATTGCCTCCCACTTTGGACTCTCCACGGCTTGACTTCCTTTGCCAAACTGTTTTGCTGCTCTCCAGATCCATGCAACTGTCTTTACCAGACGGCTCAGAGTGCTGTATCTCCTGACATCCACCAGCGTTTGGATTGCAGACCCTGCAGGTAGCCTCCTTTGCTCTGTTTGTGCCTCCTGTTTCAGTTTGTGTTCCACTTGCTGCTTCTTAGCCTGAGCTCTGGTCAGTGCAGCAGCATATGCCTTTTTTTGAAGTTTTGTGACGTTCTCCCTGGCAGTGGCTGCGAGTTCTTTGGCTGATGTGATTGGCCACTCCTCCACTGGCAAGTTTAGAAACTTTGGACCTTTTTGCCACTCTGAGTCCTCATCGAGATCTTGATGGCTGGCTCCTCTTGTTATAATGTCGGCAATGTTTTGTGGGCCAGGAATCCACCACCAATCCTGGACCCTTGTGTTGCTTTGAATCTCCCCGATCCTATTTGCGAAGAATGTTTGATAGCCATAGCTTTCCCGCTGTATTGCACCAAGGATGGTCTGGCTATCAACAAAATGGTACCACCTCTGAATCTGGATTCGGCTGTGCAGTTCAAAGTACTTTTTCAGCCGTGAGGCAAACACTGCTCCACACATTTCTGCTTTGACAGCATCCCCTCCTTGATCCAAAGGAGTAAGTTTTGCTTTGGACTCCACCAGCCGGATGACCGGGCCCTGGTCTGAACTCCATCGGAGGTACATCACTGCTCCATAAGTATGCTCGCTACCGTCAGAGAATGTGATCGCCAGGGGACCATCAGTAAAGCTTGGGGGAGTCAGTGCTCTGGTGAACTTGACTTTGGCAAGTTGGCCGTACTCCTCAAAGAGCTTTATTGCGTCCTCCCTGAGTGCATCTGAGAGCGCTGTATCCCATGAGTCCTTTACAGGTGCCTTCCACCCTTTGCTTCCTGGAATGCCCTACGTACCAGGATAGCTCCCTTCTGCTTGATGGGAGTTACCAGGCCGACTGGATCATACAGCCCTGACACTTGGCTCAGCAGTGCTCGCCGAGTCAGGGGGTTGGGTGTTTGGGCTCTTATCTGCTCCTGCAGAAGGTTTTGGCCGAGTCTCATCTTTTTCTTTCTCTTTGAGAAGTTTATTCCCACCATGACATGGAGTTTGTCCTCTTCTACCATGTATCCAAGGCCGAGTGCTTTATTATCCTCGTCTCGCATCTGGTTTGGTAAGACCATGGTCTTTTCCGCAGCCTTTTCCAGCTTGTCACTGCACTCTTTCCTCCCACTTTGCTCAGAATAAACCCAAGGTTTGAGCTCGAACCCGCCAGCTTTCAGAATCTGTTGCACATTCGCTGTGATGGTTTTCAGCTGGTCTAAGTCATTGTGGGACGTGAGAATGTCATCAACGTAGCTGTCTTCTTGAATAACCTGCCGTTCCTCTTTGAGGTGAGTGAAAGGTGGGAGGTTGGCAGTTTCACGCATTGCAAGCTGTGCGATGCATCCTGCTGGCTTGTCACCGATGTTTACCCTGGTGATTGCATATTCCCCCAGCTCTTCGTCCTCTGAATCACGCCAAAGGAATCTATGCAGGTGCATCTCCTTTTCTTCCAGCCAGACTGAGTTGTACATCTTCTTTATGTCCCCCAGAGCAGCATGCACTCCACCCCTGAATCTCAGGAGCACTGCACGAATCTGGTTGAGGACATCCGGGCCTTTCATCAGTAGGTCGTTCAGGCTCACACCTCTGAACTTTTGACTACTGTTCCAAACAAGTCTCACAGGGGTTGTGACAGAGTGGGGGTTTGGAGCAATGAGGTGACTCACATACCATACTGGCCCATGCCAGTTGATCACTGTTCTCTGGATAACTTGGTTGCAGCTTTCCGATCTATCATGTCATGGACTTGAGCAGTATAGGCGACTTTCCATTCAGGTTCTTTGGCCAGTTGCTTTTCCGTCCTGAGGAATGTGGCCTCCACAGTCCTTTTATTGTTCGGCAGGGAGTCTGGGTCCTCTACCCATGGATATCTGGTATGCCAGTGTGGTTCTTTGCTGTGGGCGTCTCCTGTGACGTAGGTGAGACCATCTTTCACCACTTGGAGTTCTCGCTCCTCGGCAAGAGTCATTTCTTTGCCACCCGGCTGACAGTTCCCACAGCGGCAGCCTCCACACTTTGGCTCACATCCTGCGCCGATGCTGTCCCATCTCCACCACTTTAAAAAGTCTTGGTTGATGGCTGAAGTGCTTGATTCACAGAGCTGGATGGTGCCTTGATTATTTGCCAGCGGACGCTCTGGGACCATGCTGGTGAGTTGTTCCTCATATCTTGCAGCCGCTGCTCTCATCGACCTTGCGAAGTGTGTCTTCGACATGTAAGCTGACACGGTGAGTTCTTCAAAGAGTTCAGGATGCGTTCCTCCCACTGTTTTCCCCAGTGGACCGTCCCACAGCACAAGGTCTCCAACAGCTCTGATCCTCTGTGGCGCTAGTTGACCTTCTTTGTGGCTAATGAGCAGACTTATTTCTTTAGGTCTCCGGAGTTCATCCAGCGGTGCATCTGGGAAGAATCTCTGGAGCTTCTTTGGTTCCACATGTTTGTGTATCTCTGCAATGCTGTCCAGTCCATAACACACCAATTGGTGGGCTCTGAGAGTGCCTTTTGGTGTTTTCACTCTGATCTTGAGGAGGTATCGTTTCGTCTCTACACGAACGTCCATGCCCCCAACTCCATGGACGACAAGTGTGACTTCTTCATTTTTGAGGTTTAGCCTGCTTGCAGTCTTGTGGGTTATGTAATTGGTGTCAGAAGCCAAATCGATTAATGTTCCAATTTTCTGCCCAGCGTTTGCTGTGACCTCGACAAGCATCATCAGTACTGGCAGCTCTTGAAGTCCGCTTTCCCCTAAAAGGCTTGGTTGGTCTTTGACAGTATTGAAAGCCCTGGATGCAGTATTGGAAAACACATTTCGGCATTGGTTTGCCAATTCAGGTGAGAGTTTCCCGAAGAAATCCTCCTGCTCCTCTGTGTACTTCCTCCTGCCTTTATCCCCTTCCGGACCAAACCTGCTCCTCTTCTGACCATCGCTGCTTTTCTTTGCCTCAGCGTTGGGGCACAGATAGAAGTGATGCTCAGGAGTATCCGCATCCTTGCAGTCCTGGTTTCTGCACAGGAATCCAGGTTTGCACTGTGAGCCATCGCCATGAACCTCCAAACATCTCTTACATGCTCCCAACCTTTTTACTGCAGCTCTCCTCTCTGCTAGTTTCAGTGCTCGGAACTGTCTGCAAAAATAGATCTTCCTCTTGTGTTTCACATCACTGCAGACCACACACCCTTCCTGGTCGTTGCTTGATTTGGTTGACTTGGTTCTGGCATATCTTGGCTCCACCTTGGTTTCTCTCTTGCTTGGCTCTTCCTCCTTCAGTTGTTCAAGCTGTTCATATATGCTCTCCTGTTCTTTGAGGAATGCCAAGAGACTGTCGAACCGATTTCTTGAAGTCACATCATTTCTCTTGTCAACTGCATACACAAGCCATTCCTTCTTGAGTGTCTCCGGGAGTTTACTTTCAATGGACTTAGTCACAAGGGGATTTTTTATAGCACCTGTGTCTCCAAGGTCACTCAAATCTTGAAGTGCTTTTTCCACAGCTTGAATTAAGTCGACGATTTTCCGTGGCTGGTGACTTTTGACAGCTGGCATCTTCTGTATCTCCTCCACTATTTCTATGGCAATGGATGTTTGGTTGCCGTAGCGGTTCTCTAGCACACGGAAGATGTCATCAGATGTGTTGTAAGCCATGAGCCGAAGGTCTCGTGTGATTTTATCCTCCAGGCTGTCTAGTAGCTGGACCTTTTTCACTTCTTTTGAGCCTGTTGGCTCCCCCTGACTCTGCAGCGCTTCCCAGTCCTTTTTCCACCTGTGAAAATCACGTTTGATGCCACCAAACTTGGGGAGGGCTGTTGGCTTTAACTTGATGGTTGGTATGCGATAATTAGATGTAGCTCCCACCTGGGCTTGTCTATCAGTATCCTCCTTTATGGTTGCTTGTATGAAGTCAGCCTTTCTGGAGACCATCAAGGGGACGTGAAGTTCGAGCCCTCTCACATGCCTCTGAAGCTCCCCCTGAGCCTCTGGTGGGGCCCACTGTTTCCATCGGCCATGCGTGTCCTTTGCTGTTCCTACCAACCCTTTCAGTTGGTCCAGCATGAATTGATACGCTTCCTGGTTAATGTTTGGTTGCACAGCAGCGACGCGTTCGCATGCTGCCTCTGCTGCTTGTAGTGCTATAGACATTTCACTACTTCCAAAATTGACCCAAAGAGTCTTCTGGAGCAACCTCTTGACCTCCTTCAGCTTCTCTTGGCACTCATTTGTAGTTTTTGCCAGGTCGGCTTTTTCCTGCTCCGTTAACATGACTTCATCCGTTTCCAGCTCTGCTTCGAGATCTGCAATAAAGCCAGCTTCCAGCTCATCATTTGCCTCCATGACGTTCTCTCCTAGTGCCTTGAGTTTGTTGAAACTGTCTCTGAGCTCTTCTTCAGACATGTCTGTATGTGACCGGGTTATACTGTTGACCAGGCGGGAAAACACTCTTTTGGCTGTAGTTCTTTCAAGTTTCAATTGTTCAACTGATTTTCCAGCTTCTTGATTAGCCATGTTTACTTTTATTTTTTGGGGTTCTTTAATTGTGAATTTGAAAAGTGGAGTTTCCAATGGCGCCTTTAATGTTGCTTATGGTGCTTTATGCTCCACTCTTTTTCCTTTCCAGGATTCCAGGTTTTTGCTCCTGCTGTTCCAGCTTTAAGCTCCTGTACTTTTTCCTGGCCAGCTTTATGGTACTGGCGGTTTTTCACTGTCAAGTTCTCCCCTTCTTTGTGCAATCTCCACTTGAAGGAGTTGGACATCTACCCAGAGTTGCTGGACTTCACTCAATAACCACACTTTTCTTTTCCTCTTATCTTCTTTTATTTTGTGATTTTAAGGTTTCAGGTAAGTAGGTAGTTTGCAAGCAAGCAGGTAGTTTGCAAGCAAGCAGGTAGCTTTCAAGCAAGCAGGTAGGTGAAAAACCTTTTGAAACAATAAA
>OMNO01021184.1:14972-26071 GCA_900303215.1 Trachyrincus scabrus | reverse complement strand
TAAAAAAATCGAAAAGATAACCGAGTCAAAAGAACAAACAAAAAACATGAGCCACACCTTGTTTTCTAGCGCACCTATCTGTCATTTTAATCAAACTCTTTGCCGTGAGGACTCTGTGCCAAGCTCGCCCAATATGCCATATATGGTCTTTCCTGTTCCGTAGCGGCACTTGAACACATCCCTGAAGGTAGCCAGGCTGATGAGGCCCTCATGGCAGTGTGGGCGGAAAATTATTCTCAAGTCCCTGTCCTCTGCCCTTCTTTATTATTAAGCTTAACATCCTGGGCCGTTTCTGTATTTTTACTAGATCTAATAGCATATCTGTATCAACATGGCACAGTGACGCGTTTACATGTTATACATTACTATGTATATAGGATATAGGCCTAACTCGATTTGTTTTCTTCTATTAAAGCATATAACGTTTTTCTTTTAGCACAATCTGCGCAACAGACCAAGTGTAGATAAGCTATAGGCCTACATTAACTACACGCTCGCGTCTGTGTGATACATACTGTACATCCAAATATTAGGGGCTAGGCCTACACACCACATTTAGCTCTGAACACATTGAGCAAGCATTGTTATTCAAGTATTGGGTGTTTTGTTGTTAAGGCTTGGCAAAAATTAAGACACTTTGTCGCAATGAACAGTGTTCTTAATATGTCAGTACATAAATGCATTGCTGTGGGTCTACAGTAAGGCCTTCAAGAGAATGTATTTGGTTTGCCTGGTTGCCAAGGAGACGACAGACTGACTGTGTGGGACGACAGACTATAGTGTACCTAGGAGAAGAGCTTTCTTCTAAGTCTATTTGAAGTACGAATCTGTCACCAATTAAATACAGGTTCTACCACTCATTAACAAGAAGGAAATAAACGAGTAGCCTACCTTGAGAATGGAGTGATGCCCACTGGAAATTGAAGAAATGTGATCCATGGCGAAGTCACACATTTTGAATCTAAAGGGGTTTTAATACAGAGCAGCATTTTCACCAAATGGTATTATAACGAATACATTACCATAAAAGCAATTTAACTAAATGTAAGAACTAGGCCTATTTATTTGACTCTTCATACAAACTAATTGAAATGTAGGCCTATGCTTTTCACAATATTACCCATATTATCTAAATATCCACTAGCCTATGTTGATTTTGGCTATTTAAAGTCTTTACCATGTGACTTTAATATTAGCCGTCATAGGCCTATAATGTCGTGTAAACAATTGAACATAGAACTTCGTCTAGGCATGATCTCTCGTACAAAAAGTAATAAACTACACAGTAGGCAAACTCTAGGATGATGTGTAGGCTACAACCAATGAGCCATATAGTCCCCACTACATCGCTTACCTGTTGAATTGAAGAGAGCTTAAAACAATTGACACCGAAATTCAACTACTTTGCCAAAAGCGTTTGGCCCGAATGAGCAAAATATTCCTTGAAACGAATTTGAGAAACACCAAGCACGCGTCGTTCGACTCCCGACTCTGAAATCTTTCTGCGCTCAGTGACGAAACACAAGAGTTCAGTTCTTCCCGGAGATCGCTGTTATGGGCGGAGCGAGGTCCAAACATATTTTCATCGTGCGCAGTGGAAAAATATTTTGTTAGGCCTACACCCATTTCCCACTCTTTTGTTTGGTTGATTTTTTACAAATTACATTATACCATTCTAGGCTAAAAGGCATTTACAATCTATTCACTTTGCCAAAATGTAGGCCATCTCTTTGGATTTGTATCCATATATTCCTAGTCCTATATAGAGGTTTGAAACAATATGATTGAGCTAGATTTATGGAACGATCTATAGTTATATACGATCTATAGCACGATCTATAGTTTCTGTAAATCTATAGTTTCGATCCAGAGTAATATAATGCCTGACAGTAATAGTAGGGGTTCATCAAAAATGTCATTAGGTTTGTAAAGAAACAAATGTATTCTTAAGATTAGTTTGTCATGCATTTCTGTTATTCCCACAGCACACCAAATATGTTTATTATTAAGCCCCCACACATTCACACAAAAATACAAGTCAATTCTAGTATTTTAAACTTGTGATTAATTGTGATTAATCACAGCCTGTCATGTGAATAACTTTTTTCTTATCGTTTGACATTCATTTGATTACATATTTTAACTGAAAGATAAACCTAATGTCTTCTAAATCATTATTATTATTCGTATCAAGGTGGTGCATCCCTATAGTTAAGAGAGCATGTTTTGTACTCCATCAGATCCTAATGGCTGGCATAAAAAAAGCATCACCAACATGGTTGTGAACTTGAAAAACGTACAGTGATTTTTCCAATGAGATAATAATTAGGGTATTTTATTGGTATGTGGGGGTTTACAATAACATAATTTGCAATATATACTGTTAAAGTACAACAGCTGTATGATACCCTGCTAGCAATTCTCAATTTTGTCAATCTGCCATGATAGCTCAATCTAGATATTCTGCTAGTGTTCATTTAATAAACTCCAACTGTAAAATGGATAAAGAGTGCAAAGAAACAGTTGCATCCCAGTAATTAATGAGCTTACCTGATTTAAAGCTGCCGTAGGTAAGATTTGAGAGTTGTAAAGAGAGCAAGAGCAGAAGTGAGCAAGACATTTAAACTAAACCAAAAAAACATCCCCTCCCTCTCTGCTCCCTCCCTACTTTCTCTGCCATTGAGAAGTGTTATATTCACGCACCTGTGATTGACAGGCAAGATGGATTCCCCGAACCAATCAGTGAAGAGCTGTCCTGATTGGTCAGAAATTAGCCAGGAGCTCTCAAATCGAAATTGCCTCATACAGAGGCAGGTGTGCAGTCAACCAGAACAGAACGCATTTCACTCACTAATAGCTGACGGATGGCTATGGCATTTCTAACCAATTACACTCAAATTATAGCTCTTAAATCTCACCTACAGCATCTTTAAATTAAGCAATCAAAGAGAAAAAAAACATTAAAAGAACATTATAGAACTATGTTCATGTTATACACTTCCACAGAGCATATGGCAGCAGTATATGGCAATTATGAAATTAAGAAAAATAAAACCGTAACCTCAATTCAATTAAACAATATCCATACAACTGTTTCGTTTCCAACATGGCACATATATGTAAAAAGCACCAGCTTTTACTTGCAATCAAATTTAATTTAGGTTATCGGATGGTTTAAATAGTTTCCCTGTTTAACAGATGCCATATAGGAAACATGGCAATGTTGCTCCTTAGCTAAAGAAAGCTAATGCTATTGTACTGTCTGCATACAAATCCTATATTGGATTACTTTTAACAGCAAAGTGTGTGAAGCAAATGGGGCATTTAATTGTAACTCACTTGAATGACATGGGTCTTTGCTTTTGGTAATGCTGTAGAAAGCAATTGCACAAGCAATAAAAACAACAATTAAATTAATTGTTGAATCATCATCCTGAAAAATTGGCAAAGAAAATATAATGCAGAGGTAGATGCAGGGCAAAGGAGAATGGAAATGTAGTTATACAATTACAAATCTAAACTACCACTGTTCAAAGATATGCTTTTACAAATGTAGTGGTGTACTGGTGCAAAAGAAAATAAGAACAAAATGGCACTTTCATAAAAAAATCACTATCTCATCTGATTTGGGGTGATCTACAGTGGTCCAATAACCAATGACAGAATGCTAGTTCTTAAAACACCATGGCAACCTGACAATTATTTTGTTTTTCACTGCTGCATGTCAAGAGAACACCAAATAAACTAAGAACTGAATATTAGATGTGGAATGCATAGGGGAGGTCAGTCCATAGTAATCACCAGAAGTCACTATAAAAAAAAAAGCAAAACAATTTTCACAGTACAAAAACACCAATGGCTTTGTGGAAAAAAGATAGATATATATGTTTTGCTACTAACAGGATTTCACTATCGATCACGGCTTACAACATTAAAGACACCAAAGTTTAAGCTGGAATAGTGGCTACATTTTCACAAGGTCAAACTGAAATGAGGAACTTCCACATTGATGGGGACAACTAGTAATTGCTCAAAACAAAAAGGAACGCCAACAGTGTGTGGGTACGACCAATATCATTCCCCGAAGACACCCCTACAGATCGGTCCGTAGCGGTGGGCAACTAGTCTGAGAATGCCAAGACTGAATCTAATTGTATATTTGGTTAGTCTTGGTGCAACATGTTAACGTTTTAAGGTTTTTTGCAGAGGCTCTAGGGAAAATCACCTACCCGCGTTTTCCTAACACCTTCAGCCCAATAGACCAAGAGGAGAACAAGCTATTGTGATTAAAACGGTCTACCATTCTCTCTACATGGTGTCCCCGTGATGTAACCATTTCAATGTGGTTGTGGTTTCCTTTCAGTTTGGCAATTACATTATAGCGATGGCAGAGGGGAGGGGAAGCGCTCTTTCTAGGGGTAAGGGGGCATAGGGACGGGCCTGTGAGCATTGTGGAGTGTGTGTGTGTGTGTGTGTGTGTGTGGGGGTAAAAAGGTGGTCCTCAGTTCTTCAAGACAGAGTCGTACACTTGGTAGACGTACTGGGACACCTCTGGAGCCCGGCACTTCAAGGAAAGCTGTGGAAACCAGAAGGGACATGAATATACACAGAAAAAAAACACAGGATATATAGTCCCTTCATTGCAATTTGCGCTCCTATTTTAAGCTCTCCATAGGCTCTTTTTTCTTATAGACGGTTTATTTCAGTCTCAAAATAACATGTCTACACACGAGGACAACTTGCTTTATCAACTCGCAAGGTCAAGGACTCACAATAAATCTTTTTATACATATATTGAAGAGTAGCCAAACACTTAAATCATTCCAAAAGGATAGCTTGAAATGTTAAATGTTGTTATGCTAATGCAATTCTGCAACTCAAATGCTAGCTGGAGTCAACTCAATTGAGCTCAGTGGTTTGTTAAAGAGAGATCTCCCACCGTGTAGTTGGGGTTCCCGGGCTGGATCCGGAGCTCCGCCAGGATCCATATGCCGTTGGTGAGCTTGAGGGACTGGTACAGCATGTCCTGGCCCTCCACGTTCCTCTTGGCTATTGTGTAGATGTTGTTGTTCTGCAGCTTGCCCGATACGGTGTCTGCAAGGCCACAGCATGTTCATATTCTCATTAATTCACCTCTCTTCCGCGCTGGATTATGGTACCCTGCCCCGCTGCCCAGAATCGCGCTGTGATTGGCTGGCAAGGTTAGAGATGGTCAAGTTTAGGTATTAGGTTAGAGATGGTTAAGTTTAGGTATTATGTTAGAGATGGTTAAGTTTAGGTATTAGGTTAGAGATGGTTAAGTTTAGGTATTGGGTTAGAGATGTCCTAAGTCCTATTTTACCGTTACAACTCAGGGGTTCTGTCTCAGAATCACTGCATATTACATTTTCGCAATGTTCCTATGGCAAGAAATCAATAATTTAGTAAGAGGTCACACACATTTGGCTTGGGGCATGGCTATGAACGTACAGCTGCCGAGGCATGGCCTTGTTCAAAGAGGAAACGGCCTGGGAGTCACTGTTAACCAGGCTGATTTGGTCTGTTCTGGCAGTGGGGAGCCCAGATATGACCGATGCATCTAAGTTTCCACATGCGGTCCCGGACCAGTCGGGCAGCGATTCATTGGATATCCCTTTTTTTTCATTGAGCATAAACTTGATAGCCTCAGCGATAGCTACATACCACAATGTTCACTAAAGTATTGGCTATAACTCTGTTAAAGGTTTGGGACCAGTTTGGGACCTTTGAGTTTTTCCTGAAAGTGAGGGGTACACGATCGAAATCCAGCAGTAAAAAAAAAAACTGCAATTGAGTGTTGTAGAATGCACCACTGGCTAAGCTAAAGTTAGCTGGCAAGCTCAGCCAGCCGCGACTAACGTTAGCGTTGCCAGGCTAGCTCTCCCAGCCAAGTCACCAGCTCTCTAATCCCGCGGCCGTTGTCCCATGTGGCATATATCATAGCATACTGCCAAATGTCTAGCTAGCTTTCACAATTAATAATAAAGCCTGTTATATATATCCTAATACATTTGATTAATTTATTCAATTTATAAATGTACAATTTATAGAATGTTGCCTCCTGATGTTGAGAGGGGGCAGCGAAAGTCATTCTGATTAACGTAGGAAAATAGCACACTGGAGCAGATCGTGGGAAGCCTGACATGACAGCCAGTGACAAATTGTAAGTACAATATTACACATATCTGAAAAATAGAACCTGGGTTGCGTTGTACATTACCAACAGCCATTTAATAACAATTTTAAAGTGTTTTAGGCTGCATTACTACTTTAAGTTTAGGTATTAGGCTGGAGATGGATTAGGTATTAGGTTAGAGATGGTTAAGTTTAGGGTTAGGTGAGAGATGAATATGTTTAGTAAGCAGCGCGTCGGAAGCCAATCACAGCGCCATTCTGGGCAGTGTGGGCGGGTCTTATCAGGACCTGCAGTGGGATGCATAATCACGGCCCATATTTGGGTCCTTTCTGTGATTGCTACCCAGCCCTTTGTGAGGGGGATATACAGCTCTTGTTGGAGTGGTAGTCAGATTCACAACATAACTCCAGTCTGAAAAGGCGTGTAGCAGAATAACAAACAAACAAGATCACATTTGTGAATTCACATCCATCTAAAGAGGTTAAAACCCAGGTGCACTGTACAAACATAGATAAAGGCTATTGCCCACTGAAAATTGTGTGTTTGTCCTCTTTTTATGAGTAAATCACTGCGTTGCGTCGCCATGAGCGCTGTGTCAACTTGCGGTTATATGTGCTCCACTGGGTGCGACACAAACCAATGTACAAAGAATGACCTCATCATTCATGACTGAAAGTGGTCAGTTGACACAAGCGTTCACCATCGAGAACCGAAGCTCAGCGATTATTTAGTTTGGACCGAGACACCGATTATCAAGGCAGCGTTTCCCGGCTGAATGAAAGTTGACGGATCGCTTATTAGACACGGTGCACGATACCTCGATCACGCTTCATTCATGCTTCAACGTTATGTTGTTCAAACCAAAAAACCAAAGAAACAAACACAAATCAGACTTAGGAGCTAGCTATTCAATGGCGACGATGACTATACTACTAAACACACTGGCTAAGGGAAGGTTTGACGAGCTCTTCGACCACACTCTACTGGGACAGGGTTGAGCTATTGAGAGAACCTGAGTGCAGCCCATCCTTCATGCTCTTCTAACACTGAGGGTAGTTGCTGCTATACGGGTTGCCAGCCACTCCGCTGCCAGCCAATGCACACTTGTAAGATTTTAAAATCTCTCTGAAAGGAAAACATGAGGACTTTTATTTATTTATTTTACGTAGGCGGAAATGAGAAGACCGAAATCTATCGGAAAAAGGAAATCTATCGGAAAAAGGAAATCTGAAAAATCTTAATAGCTTTCTCTCTGTCTTCGCTCTCTCTGTCTTTTTATAGCTTTGTAGAAATGTGGTTGTGGGGGGGTGCAAGGTCAACTCTAAAGGGTGGGGCTCTGTATGATTTCACAATAATTTACAAATCATTGTTGCTGATGACTGATTACAAGTATCAGGGAAAAATGACTGCTTGGGATAAGCTGAACTGGGATGAGCTGTGAAGGCCATAATCTGATAAAAACCCAACAAAATGACCCTTGATAATATCCCAACACAACCGGTAATGTAATATAATAATACAAATTGACAATGACGACAATGATTTTCTAACATTTTCGTCATTTTGTGAAAGAAACACAAGGACATGCAAGTAAACCTTGAACACACACCTGCATTCAGGTGGCACTCCTTAATCTGGTACTGCAGCTCGTTCTCGTTGGGGATATCCTTCCAGGTGGCGAGGAACACCTGGCGCTCTGTGGAAAACAACCCTCCTCATCAGTCATCCCTGCTACGCATGGCTCACACCTACCATTATCTCAGGTTTCTAAAAGGAATAAAGCTGCTGTAGGTCAGATTTAAGGGCTATAATTTGAGTGTAATTTGTTAGAAATACCATAGCCATCCGTCAGCTATTAGTGAGTGAAATGCGCTGTGAGAATATCAGTTTTGAGTTGACTGCGCCTGCCTCTGTATGAGCCCATTTAGATTTTAGACCGCTCCAGGCTCATTTCTGACTGATCAGGGCATTTCTTCCCTGATTGGTTCAGGGAATCCATCTTGCCTGTCAATCACAGCTGTGTGAATGCAGCACTTCTCACCGGCGGAGATTAGAAACGTAGGGAGGGAGGGAGCAGAGAGGGAGGGTACATTCTTTCGGGTTGCTTATTTTCTAAATCTTGCCCTCTCAAATCTTACCTACAGCACCTTTAAGCCACACGCTGCACAACCTAACATTATTGGTAAGGATAAGGAGTTCGGACTAGAACACATACCCATTTTTCCGTCTTCCACAAAGAATATGTTGAGGGGAATGAGCCCACTGAAGTAGAACACATCGATGTTGTTCTTCACAGCCACCTGTGTGCACGTCAACCAAAGCAGTGTTTAGATCTGGTGTCGACGCTACGAACGACACGCTTTTGTTTAACCAACCATGCACTGCTGCTTCTGTGTGTGAATATATACACACATGTTTTGTTTTACTGACGTGTATATACTGAATGTATATACTTTAACCGGAACTGTCATGCTTGCGATTTTCTAATATATGAGAATATTGCTTCGTCAATGGTCCGACTTTTCCACAAAGAGTTGATTTAGCAGACAACTCATATGAAGCAGCATTCTGTCTGAAGGTGTCAAGTCAGTACCTGTAGATTGTTGAGAGGGTCCATCTTCATGACCGGCCCGATGGTGTTGAGAGGGAGGGAGACCTCGATGCTCTGGCTGGGCATCAGGGGGGTGTGGATGGGCAGGGGGCTGGTGGGGATCATCCCGAAACTACAACACACAACAGTTCCACACTCACATCAAACTGAGGTGCCTGAAACTACAACACACAACATTTACACTCACATCAAACTGAGGTGCCTGAAACCAAACAATTTTGAAGTCATGATCTAAGCCTTGAATATATAATGTAATTAATAGCATAGCATTATAACACCACGTGGGTATTCCTCTTGACGAGCAATGAAACTGTTTAATCAGTCTAAAGCCCAAAGCACACAGAGTGTGAATTTCGGTTCATATTTGTAGAGCAACCCAAATAAGAATTACATTGTTTTAATGGAGCAAAGCACACAGAACGCAAATGTAGCAGGGCTGTATTTTTCTCTCGCTGTGTGTAGGACTCTATATAAGTGTATTTTGGACACAAATATTCGAAAAGATATCTGTCCCGACACGGCTGTGTGCTTTGGGATTTACAGTTTTCTTTATCTTACGTTTTTAAGGTAACTGGGGTAACTGTTAGTTATTTTGCACCTGTTCTTGTTGAACTGGATGGCAAAGTCAGACATGTGTTGCAGGGCCTTGTTGGTGAAGGTCATATCCATGTACATGTGTCCCTGGCGTCGAGAGAACGTCCCACAGATCTCCAGACCCTTGGCTTTGACAGCTGGGAGCCACACCTAGCACACAACATTGAGGAGTGACAGTGACATTTATTGTCAGGCAATATGAGCAACATGTCAGCATTTTTCATGAGCCACTCAATAGCGATGTGGACTTTATGTACATATGCATACGAGTGGCGTACTGTCAGGGCCTTCTAGGCCTTCAGTGAAGGCCTTAGATTGCCAAGAATAATGATACAAATAATAATGATTATTAATATAATTTGGTTGTATCAGATTATTCTGTTTCCAATTGCATTTTCCGACTACATGCGTTCAGCTAAGGTGGTTTCGCAAGCCTCTGCCTAGCGGTGTGTGTAAAGAAATTCATCCATCTGATTAACAAGAACAGATTGAAAGCGTTTTTGCAGAGCAGATTTATTGTGCGCTGTCTGCTTTGCGCGCTGGTGGGCTGATGCATACCTAATGTACATTTATATATGCACATTTTATTTATTTACAAACATCTTTTTCCACACATATTTTGCATGTATAAAAAAACAACACATTTTTATGTCTTACCGTACTATGTGTTTTTTTTATTTATTTTGTACTTATATTTATTCTATTCTCTTTCTTTTTCTATAACCTAGAGCTGAGCATTTGTAATGGCAACAATTTACCCCCGGAATCAATAAAGAAATCTGAATTATTTTCCTTGGTTCATGTGAAAAAGTCAACGTAAGTGATGGAATAGAGGTCGACTTGAAACACTATCTCTGAAATGGTTGTGAAGCAGTCCCAGGGCGTTGACCTCATGAGGCTAAACAGATTCTTGCCTACGTTGCGCTGAGACGTTAAGCTTAAAGAACAAATATAAATCCTAGTGCTGAATGTAGTCATTTAGCAGACTACGCTTTTATGTTCCCATCATAAACGACACTTGGCGTTACTTTGGCCTCAACTCACGGATTTGGGCACGATGTAGCCTCCGGTGGTGATGGCCATGCCTGTGGAGAGCTCAAACAGGTCGTTGAGCCCGCTGCTGAGGGCGGCGGGCGTGGGTGACGGGGCGAATGTATTCGGGACAGACGATGGGATGAAGTTCTGTCCCACCTGGGGGGTTGGGATGAAATCACAACATTTGATTGGACACTCGAGTTCCCGCCACATCACTGAATCAGTGAGCCTGCGGATCAAAGAGGTTCGTGGGATTGTTTTTGGTCAACATTTTCTGGTCTCGCGTACGAGAGAAAGAATGTGAGGGAAAGAGTGAGAGAACAGGAAGATACGATTGGCCCCTTACCCAGGCCTGTGCAGTAGACATTTCAACTGATCATGGTTCAACTGATCATGCACCAGCACCTTATTATTGTTTTGGTAAACCTTAACTCCGTTCTTTCACCTAGCAACATGAGTGCAAACAAGCGCAGGCACACGCATGCGTCGAGCGAATCAGAAGAAGCCGCCACCGGAGCATGTTTAAGCTTTGTAAACTGTAGGAAGTGTGCGGGACTGAGCTGACTAAACTAGAGCATGTAAGCATGCAGACGGCCGGCTTAAACACAAGGGGCTTCAGAACTTACAGCAGGACTTCCCCCGACACCTCCGCCCAGATCTCCCCCGAGCTATAGGGAGAGAGAAAAGAGAGGAATCCCCCCCCAC
>OMNO01021184.1:0-13663 GCA_900303215.1 Trachyrincus scabrus | reverse complement strand
CCAGCGTTTATCCAAACCAATGTGTGTTTGGAGAATATTTTTAAGCCAAAGCTGGAACTTGCTGAAGCTGGGCCTTCATATGTTCATGTTTGACTTGTGTGTGTTAAAGACACCCACCAGGGCCCAACGATGTCATGTTCTTTCTCCAGCTTGAGAAAATAAAATTATCTCTAAAGGTCGTAATGATAATTTAGCTGATAAATGGCAACCCTTCATCTCCTATTTTAATGGACTGCACAGTTTACCTCCGGAAACCCCCCCTCCCGACCCCTACCTTACTTTGTACTTTATTTATAACCTTGTTCCAAGGTGTTCTTACGATGGAGAGCGTGGAATGGGGTGCATTATTGGCGAGTGAGAGGGCGGTACTTTGGAGGGAGCAATATCTGTTTGTAATGTACTTTTTTTCTCAATAAAAACAAATTACAAAAGAAAAAAAAGCCCACCCACCAGGCTGTCCAGCCCACCGCCCAACAGGTCCACGGCACCCATCTGCATGGAGGAGACTTGGGGCACGTTGACGGGGGGGCCCAGGTCCAGGTTGAGCAGGTCCCCCAGCAGATCCCCCTGGCTGGGGATCACATGGGGCTGGTCCATGGTGGCTGCCGGCCCACCACTCACAGGGCTCTCCCCCGTCTCGGTGCTGCAGAGAGAGGTGGGGGGGGGGGGGGGAGAGGAGAATGAGGGATAGGCTACAAGAGTCATTCAACACGCTGAAATGTGTTCGTACATCTGGGTGTCTGCTAGAACTACTTGCAAAATGCAAACATACTTTCTAGTTTCTCAGCCCTTCCGTCTTCAAGCAATCAATGTTTCATACTTTCTCAGGGAATCCGTCTCAGGGATAAACGATTTAAACAAGACTAATGAGGATCTAACCTAAAGCATCATATAAATATCCTGTCTGGAATACTGCCCAAGACTTCATTCAAACTACAGTGACAACAACAAAAAAGGTTAAGCCGTTGTGGTTGTGGTCAAAGTGAGTGGCAGGTACCAGCTGGCCCAGTTTTAGCCTTTAAGACAAAAACACTTGCTATAACCTGTTCCTCAGTGGAGGCGGTGCTGTCCCTGTTCCGTCTCAGAGTTTAGCTCCCTATTTAGATATTTCATTTTATTGTCCACAAAGAGGACAATCATTTTTACAAACAATGGGCCGCACGTTTACCATAGCACATAGACACAGTACACAAGAAGTAATAATACACGAGACACATGAATACATACAGACACGTTAAAAAGAGGGTTCAGCTGATTGGTTAATTAGGGAGTGTGGTTATTGAGTGCAAGGATGGCAGAAGGGCCATTCTGCATCTGAGGGCTCCGAGTCTGCGGTCGGAGGGGAGGAGCAGGGTGAAGTGCTGGTGGAGTGGGTGCTCTGGGTCATGTGACATTATGTGTGCCTTTACGGGGTCAGAAAGGAGGTGATACTTTACCAGCTGAGTGAGTGACGTAACGTTTGTGGATGGGTCTATTGACACATTGACACGGTATCTGACCTGCTGTGCTGAATGGGCAGGTGTTTGCGGTGGATCCCGTGGCTCCCCTCCACGAAGGCATTGGGGGGCTTGTGGTAGACGGAGGCCAGCGAGCCGATGTGGCAGATGAGCTCGTCCAGCAGGGTGGGCTCGATGAGGTCTGTCTCCTCCGAGATGAGGGGCTTCTCAGAGAGCACCACCTCCTTGGCGGTGACTGGGTCGGTGGACAGCAGGCGCCAGTAGATGTAGCCCCTGTCGCGCAGGTCCGGGTTGTCAGAGTCCTGGGGAAAGAGGAGAGGTCGTTCTGAGAGTTTCGAGGGGGCCCATCTTGGCGATGGATACTGGATCATGATACTGGATCATGATACAGACGCGACAATCAGAAAACAGCCAAACCCCCCCAAAAAATTTAGAATAGGTAGAAGAACAAAGAAGTTAATTCAATAATTAATAATACTATTAAATAATAGTAATATTGCAAATAACTAATCGTTTAATATTTTTTGTCTATCTGTGTCTATTAACATGAATACTTATGTGGGACTCTGAATATGAATATGTGTACTCTTCATTTTGTTTAGGGGTTGACCGATTATCATAGTTCATCCGACCAGCCACCGCTCCCCGAAAGGTACAATGGGTTTTTTATATAAAAATTAATAACGGCCCCAAATATCAGTTATCGGCAAGTACTTTTTCAGCTACTTCCTGTAGTCTGTGTCAAGTACTTTTTCAACTACTTCCTGAATAAAAAAATAAAAAAAACATGAATGACAGCGATCAGTCTGAATCATAAAATGCTGTGAACGTGTGTGCTCACCTGTGTGGCCAGGCTGAGGACCTGCTGGACCAGCTCCTGGGTCTCAGAGGGCTTCTTGAGGAACAGCTTGACTATGGCGGTCAGCAGAGTGAGCTGGACCTAAAGACACAGGAAGGAACATCCGTCAGCGATACACACTCTACAGCAGTGGTTCTCAACTGGTCTAGCCTCAGGACCCACATGTGTCATTAGTCATTAAGTCACGACCCAAAAAAACAAATGTATTTGCCAATATTGCAGTAATCAACAATGCATTCATGTACTGTTAAAAACATTGAGCAAACAAAAAGCTGCAACAATTGGGGCTAAACTGAAATAATAAGCCATTGAAATATGAATTAACATTGGAACATTAGTTAATTCATGGGCTACTTTCTAAAGATTAAGGTTTGGCATATGCTCTGCGACCCACTGAAAATGCCCTCGCGACCTGACCCACCAGTTGTAAATCACTGCTCTACAGAATTGCCCCAACACCATCCACTTAGGCAATATTACACAAGAGGGTGTGCTTTACCCTCTCGTGTAATATTGTGAATATACCACGGTTACCAACAAAATAAAAGATATAATCAAAATGTAGTCATATTGTGGGGCAATTCGTCCTCAAAATAAAAAAAATGTTTCCCTGGAAATGATCAACAGCAGAGTAAGCTGGTAAACCAGGGTCGTTACGTCTCCGCCCATTCCCAGAGATTGTTCATGGATGTGGTGCAAACCTGAAACATGTGCCTACATATAAACAGGCCGAGATGTGTGTGTGTGTGTGTGTTTGTTCCTCTGGCGTAAACACATTTCTTTTAAAAATCTAGACACAATCTAAATGAAATAACGGTTGTACAATCAAGGCATTTCTCTTGTGTATACAGGGCTACAGATACTTATTTTACCCTTGTTTGCACTTTAGTAAAACACAACAACAACCCATGAAAAACACGAGAGGTTTTTTTACAACCAAATGAAGCCAACGGCCCAAGAGGTCATTGGGTGGGGGTACCTGGGTGCTCTCGTCATGGAAACCCTCAAGGAAGCTCTCCAACAGCTCGTCCGCATTGTCGATGCGCTCGGCGTACTCGCCCACGATCCAGATCATGGCGGCGCGGGCGTCCGGCTCGTCTAGGGAGTCCAAGTTCTCGCACAATGTGGCGATGATGCTCTCATACCTGGAAGCCAAAGGGGTCCATGAATTACGGTCCACAATTACACCCCTGCCACCAGCCACCAAGATTTTACCATATTGGCAACAAAAAAAAAATGTCTGGGTCACATATTAATCCAATTGCTTGACCAGTAAATATTTTTTCCACTCTCAAAATGTGTTATGTTCATTTTGGACCCTGGGGAACATGGATTCATTGTAATTAACCAAAAACGATATGACGTTTTTTGGTTAATACATTTAGATCATTCCCATGCGCTAAATGAAGGACAGGCTTCTCCTCAGTTGTATTCACACAGTAGCACGTACTTGTTGGGATACTTGCGGAAAATGTCCCGAATGACCACAATGGCCTCTTGCACAACATAGTTGACCTTGGTCTGGATGAGGTCTAGCAGTGTGCTGACGCAGCGCTCAGCAGATTGCTGTGTAGGGAAGTAAACAGCAAAGAGGAAACCACCTGGTTGTTATTACAGAGACACGCGTGTGGGATACCAAGGCATAGCAATATGTATTCATGTTTGGTATTTTTGCTTCCACATTTGTAGCCGACTTTCGAAGCTTACCTCAACTTTGATGGCGCAACGTCCTATGGCCCGGACAGCCTTGCGCACAAAGTCAACGTCCACCTCCGTGGCGTACTCTTTCAGCTCAGCCAGGACCTGGGTGTGGTCAATGTTAGTCACAACCCACAGTTATGAATACCATGTATGCTGGTCTCTTCAATGTTCATTATGAATGAGTCTACTGAACTTCAAAATGCACATTCATTTTCATTTCTGTAAACATGTAAAACATCCTTTTTTGTAATCTTGGCCAAAAAATTTAAATCATGCTATGTATTTTTTGATTTATCTGTGCAAATTCAATGTTATTGACACCTATAGAACGGTCACATCTTGTACCTTTGTCATCAACTCATTATTGCCAACTCTAAGGGGTCACCCGCGTCCTCCCGTCTCCTTTCCATCATCTTTCACAGTTGTAAACGGCATACCAAGGCATTACCATTCACTTTCATCCTAACTTAAGTCCTGTACCTGTGCTATGTTGGCCTGGGAGGCCAAGCGAATCATGATGTCCAGTTTCTCCAGCTTAACATAGATCGGGTCGTTGTACTTCACAAAGAACACCTTGATCTCCTGCTTCAAGATCTCAGGCCTAGACGAAGTAAGAAACCACATGGCACATTGGACTCTCGCCAGTTCATAGTTGTTTCTTTTAAGTAATGATGCATATTCAAATATCAATCGTTGTGATTTAGTAATGGATACTTTTGACATCTCTGAGACAACCAAAGTGCTTGGAAACAAACGTACAAAACTAAAACAAGAAATACACAATGGGGTTTAAAAATAAAAAAGATGGCTGCATCGATCTTAAGATCTTACCATTACTGGCTTACCATTACTGCCATGACTGGTGGCCAGGCATGGTACAATGTGATTACGACCTTTCATTATTAATACTTTCCTCCCAATACACTTGTGTGTTCCACCTATTTCTTTTACTTTTTCTGTTGATGGATTTAATTGTATCATAATCAAACCTTGAGGAGGTTAGAGATTTCATAACGCATTCATGTCCGTCCTTAAATAATCTTTCATAAACAACAGTTATCCTGCATTGTAATTCAGCCACAGAATCTGTAAAAACAAATAGACAAGAAATTTAATGTGACCTTTTCTGGACGATGAGGTTGATGTTCCTGAGGGCAACGTACTGGACCTCTGGCTCCCCAGAGAGCAGGGTGACCAGGGGGGGAGAGAGCTTCTTCAGCAGGGTGTTGTAGTAGTCAGACTCCTTGGGCAGCAGCTCCAGGAATTTCATCAGCACCTTGACAGCAGACAGCACCACCGCAGAGTTGGCGTGGGACAGCCGGGGCGTGACACGCTCACAAATGCTTGGGGAGGAGAAGATTTGAAAGAAGCATATTCTAAGTTATGGAGGATAATGTTACAACGGCAAAAAGAATAACAGTGGACATGGAATAAAACATTTTGAATGATTAAGTCATGTCTTCCCGTATGTTTTCTAACAAACTTAGAGTCTGATGATGATGCAAAGTTAATTCCCCACAAATACAGATACCTTTGTGTTCTCAAGTCTTAACTTTTCACATTTCTCTTTAACATTGGGAAGACCGGGAAAAAACACGTAGCATGTCTATCTAAAACTTTTCTATTCGTCACCTGCTGCAACATAATTTTAGCAATTCTGCCTGAAGCAACTTCAATTTAAATCGAAATTCAACTCTTTTCTTCAGCTGTTATAATATTGTTCATGACAATCTATAAACATCCTCCATCCTACATTCTTTTTATGTAACATTATGATATTGTTTTCTGTGTTACATGTATGTATGGTATTCTGTGCGTTTCTCTGTTTGTAGGTTATGGAGAAGAGCCTGTGTAGAGCCACTCCCATGATTGGTCAACGTGTTTCAATATTCAAATTCCCAGTGCCACTCAGACGATTGGTCCGTGGCGCTGAGCACATTTAACACTTGTACACTACAACACTGCAAGATCAACATACATTTGGTGGGCCATCCACACAGTGGGGGTAACCAAAAGGACCCCACCTTCTGTCCTATCCTATCTGGGAAAGATCTCTACATCTGTCTACCTCTAGAGCAAGGACACTACAAAGAAGACAAAATAACTTATATCTGACGAGAGATATAAGAAGGAACTGTGTGTCATAGCTCCTGGACGCTACAAGGCTACAGCCACTGCACTGCGTGGTCTGTTTCATCTACCTTTGGGCCTCTCGTTCATCCTTAGGGTTGTAGTTGGACAGGCAGTCCAGGATGAAGATCTGACCCCACTCAGTGCACTCATTGAGGGCCGTCAGCAGCTTGTTGATGTTCTGGGGGTTCAGGTCCAGCAGGTTGCTGTTGGGGTGTGACTCGCTGATCTCTGACAGAGCCGCAACTGCATTGGCAACAACCTACGGGTTGAAAAGGAATATTGCCGATATTGCTGAACCGGTTGCGTACTTGCAGCAATGCTGCAAAGATGCAGGAATACTCTTTAGCTATGCAGCAGTTAATGCACTGCTTCCACATCTATGCTTGCATTTCTTTGATTTCAAACAAAAAGCCTTCTGTGGATACTATTGTTTTAAAAAGACTGACGCAATTGTTCATTTTCATATTATTGCTGAATATGTAAAATACGATCTGGCAATTTAAACAGAAGTGAATTTTCTTCTTCTGCATTTAGGCACTTTGTACAGCTTGTAGCTGTACTGACTGGCGTAATGCCTAACCACTAACAATCACTTTGTCTTTATTCATATCCATCATACCATTATATCATCAAGAAGGGGTGACAAATATCAATACGTGTCAATCACCAGCTGAATAAAATGATGCGCTACTCTATCTCACGCTTAAGTAGTACTGTGTAATGATTGGTTGAATGAAACCCTGCATGCTGCATTGCCCTTTAAAGCGCCACAGCTAGAATCACCTATGCACCGGCTCCACCATTCAGTCTATAAGCCTAAGTGTCGGTGCTCTAGTGTGGGAGATATTAGGGACAGGGATTGGCAGGGGCCTCACAATACCATATTACAACGATGTTTGAGTGCAGATATGATATATATTGCTATATGTAATTATTGCGATACGATATTCAGATTTCTTTGTGCACTTTTATCTTTTGTGCCGTTTAACGTTGGGGTTCGGGTTGCACAGGACCGTAATTGTTTTTTAAATGAATGTGGCCAAACAGAACAGAACATAGTAAACGCTAATTGACTAGAGGCAAATACACTATAGCGCCCTCTGTAGGACGGTACCATTAATTTGCTTCCACTAAGATAACATAATGAGTGTACTATTACAGGACAGTGAACAATACATGTAACTATGTACAGAAAAATGTAATAAAGGGATGTTATAAGTATTTGCCCACACCATGGGGTTGGAGTCTGCAATGAGGTCCCTCAGGGAGTCCAGGAAGCCCTGGTCCTCAACCATCTGGGCATTGATGTCATGGAGCTTGGCCACACACACCGCTGCGGTCTTCCTCACATACGGATCTTCGTCCTTCAGACACTTCCTCAGGGGCTCGCACAGGTACTCCGTGATCTTGTCTACTCGGATGCAACCCATGGTGCGCACGGCCAGTGCGCGGATTAGAGGGTTAGGGTCCTCGCAGTCCTAGGTGGTAGGTAAGGGGGGGGGACATTACAATGACTTGGTTACAATTTCTAATATCGCCCATTTTCCATCTACCATTTCAGTTTCCAAGACCTTAGTTTAGAAAAAGAGCCCATCCATCAGACTTTGACTGATGGATGGGGGCTTGCCTTCACAAAGCTGTTGACAGCCATGATGGCCATGTCTGGCTGGCTCTTGGCGTAGTTCATTAGGTAAAGATAGACCAGCTTCTTCAGCTCCAGGTTGTCGGTCTGCATACAGTTCACCACATCTGGGAACAAGGAACTGATGGAGGAAAAAAAAGATAGAACCCATTTGGAATAAACAAGGCAACAACAACAAAAACACACAAATGTGTGTATGCGTATCATGCAAGCAAGAATTCACTGTCTTTAAGATTTTCAGTAACATGTTTTATCATTTTATGAGCAATTACACCATATCCCAAAATATAATGTACATCCAGCATTTTCAAAGTTTTGTTTGTACCTGACATCCTTCCCCACCGTCATAGCAGCAATGACCTTCTTCACTGCTTCCTTTCTCTTCTCCTTCTTCTCATTGTTCAACTCCGCCTTCAGCTCAAAGATCTCACCTATCAAGCAAGTCCCATATCCAATGTTAAAGGAAAACCAAACCCTAATTTATTACCTACAACTTCTACAACAATCGTAGTGCTATGGATTGATCCTGGTCCAAATCTCCACTTAAATCCACAAAGTTTTAAAAACGTAGGATAATATGTAAATATGGAATCATAAGTGCCCTCTATGGGTTAAACGCATAATTGTTAGTGACAGTTTTGGGTTACCAGGTAACGTCAATCAAACGTTCTGGCTACACCCCCCCAAATCTGATTGTAGCGAGTGGAGATAGCGGAAGCCTGAACAGCAATATAGCCCCGAAAAAAAGTGTATGTCAGTAGTGCGACAAAATATTTTTATTATGACAGTGGGCGGGACTAGCTCAAACAGGGTGTTTGATTTTCCTTCAACAGTATTAAAGATTATTATTGAATTATTGATTATTATTGATTATTATCAAACCATACAGAAATGCACTGTGCAAAAATCTAAAAATGTGATGAGCTCATATTAAAGGACACACCATCGTACTGTATATCAACATAGAATACAAATTATATATTATAGGCCTATATAAAAAAAATCCAGTGAGATAGAAATAAAGTTTATTATTTACCTTTTTTGTTGGTGGTGAAATATTTGGAGTCTGTCATGACTGTGGTCTTTCAAGTCTATGGATGAGAAACACAGAGTATGCTGGAAAAAAAGCAGAAAAACACACAGGCATCCACAAAGATCCACACAATATTGGACTGGATTAGAAAAAAACTATCTTGTCACAAGTGCTGTCCCGTTCAAACAGACCTTTAAATGAAACTTGCACGAAGGAGTTGGCAAGACTTATTATTAAATATGTCCTCATGGATAATACTCATTTACTGTTCAGCATCAAGCAGATACTATGAAAATAGTTTTGGACACATTGCCACATGTAGATTAGATCATAGGACTATGAATGTTAACAAAAAGCTAGGAAATATTTACCACAGAGAATGGAATGGAATGTCTCAATGACCACAAATGCACAAAATAAAAATTCACTCATTTCAAAGTGATCCCAAAGGTTTTGAACTACCCCTGAGAGATCTAAACATATTTAAAAAATAAAAAGCTTGATGTCGCCCATCAAGTCTTTCTTTAAATATATTTAGATCTCACATGAAATAAGTCTCCTCATGAGGCATTAGTTATCTTGTGCCGCAACGGCGATCTTTAAAAAACAATAATAATCTGAACGAGCTGTGCGTGTTTACTTACGCACATTCTTGTTCCATATGCAATGTGTAAAACACGCATGTAAATCAACACAACAAAGTAATAAGTCAAGTAGGGATGCACGATAAATATCGGGTTGATAAATTATCGGCCGATAATGGTAAATTTTTATTATTATGTATTATTCCGATAATCTGGAGGGAGCAGCGTAGATTTAGCCTTTGGCATGACCCCCTGCACCAGTCTGCCGGGCTTTGAGTATTTGCGGGACCTCAAGCAACGCCTGTCGGAGGCGCACGACTTTGCCAGGCAGCTCCAGGAAGATGCCGGGGCAAAGCGGAAGCGGGCGTATAACGTCCATTGCTGGGGCCGCTGCTCCTCCCCGGGAGAGAAGGTGTGGGAATACTGTCCTACTCGGAAGAAGGGTTTCTCGCCCATCAAATTCACCAGACATTGGGTGGACTGTGGGACCTTTAAAGCTGTCTGATGTTGTGTACCGAGTGAAGCTACGTGTCAGGGGACAGGTAGTGGTATTGCACCGGCTTGTGTTCCAGTATTACTAGTTGTGTTTAGAAAGTTATTTATTGTTATATAATGTTTAGTGGTTATTCTGTTCACATTTTACATCATACTTTGTGTCTGTCCATTCATTTTCACGTATGTATAGGCCTAGTTGTTGTCTCTGTTTGGAGACCTTAAAGAGTGATCTTTGCATTGATAAAGTCACAGGCTATGCTAAATAAACGGTGAAACGAGACACTTGTTTCTTTCTTGCCAAGCTGGTCATCACGTAGCTCGCCACGGTAAGTACATACAGATGTGCGAAATGTAATGTGCGAAGTGTCATTTTATAAATTACATTTCAATACATTACGCGATTGCGACATTTAACCAATTCCTGAAGGACTGCTACGTTTTATTTCAGGAATTGTATTTAATTACGTGTTCGACTCCTATCGCTATTACTGTAATACCGGTGACAGCCGCGCACGCCGGAACAGTTAGAGCGCTACCTTGACTGTGTCGCAAATGACTTGACCGCCGTTCTTCTAGTCCAGTTTATAATATCAATTCGTTCCTTTAAACAGACAGTTCCACCCATGTACACAAGGTGCAAGATAAATGCAAGGTGACAGAACAGCAGCTAAGAGTTCCCACAATGTCTATCTTTAACCCGACTGCTTGATATCATACACTTTTACTTAGCTTACATTAGCAGACGTTAGCATGCGGTGGTTAAGGCATGCTAAGGAAATGCTAATAAGACTAATACATTATACAACACAGTCAAACGAAACGCAGTACGTATTTGCCTCATGTTGTTTAGTGTAAGAAGGAAATCGATCAATTATGATGAAACCGCCAATCGGGTTAGAGGTACATCTATCGACAATCGGCAGCCATATCCCAAAATGCTTTATATCTAGTTTGATATCTTGACAGTAGCTTGATCCAAACAAAACAACAACACGAAAGTATTAAACATGAAAGATACCTGCTTATGTGCAATGCCAAGGCTTAATTTCCAAAGTAGATGATCCTGGAACACCTAGGCCGTAAAATGTAGGAAGTTCAATTTTGACTCAAAGTGAGCACTGTGGGAAGATGGAGAACAGAATTCCAAGGTCTTAACCGAGGATGCGTTCGAATACAGTCGGAGATAATATATAAATAAATATTAATTGCAGAATTGTATAAGCGACGTCGTAGATACTGTTGTAAAGATACGTAACAGCTGCATATGCATGGTTCAAGTGGACAATTACTATTATAAATTAGTATGCTCAATTTCGAAAAATGTAATAATTGAATGCAGTAACACAGTTGGCAATCAGACCCATGTGATTAACCCAAGCAAGCCAGCCTAAGTGTGCATGCTTTACATTTAAAAGGATTCTCTATTTTCGACAACCCTTCCCTCCGATCAAGTGCAACAAAACAAGGAAGTATAGCAACATAAGGACAATTCGACCGTCAAACGCAAAAGGAGACTCCCCTCTCGGTTTCTTCGATGTGACTTGAACGCAGCAGTGTGCAACGAGACGTCTCCGCCGGAATGTTTAATTGAGAAAGCGTTGATGGAAAGAGACTAGTGTTGGTCTATTCATGGAACAAATCGTTATTTTGACTCAACTTTTTTTAATTAACCGGATCAACTAGCTCGCAGATCTAAATGAATCGATATCCATAATGAATCGAATTTATATCAACTCCTTTGTTTAGGTTGGATTGAACAAATTCTATTAACAGAGTCTAGCGCAAGCAATCCTTTTAAAGCCGGCCTATTCGACTAGCAGCCAGTGGACCACATACGGCCCCTTTAAAAATGTAAAATAACCATACATATCAGAGGGATGTATCCACAACACACCTACCAAATACCTTTGATATAGAAAATGTCAAAAAGTATATTAAAGGAGCTATATGTAACAATGACACCGAGCGTTTAAAATGGGTACTGCAGTCCAAATTAACAATATTGGAGATTGTTGTCTCCACCCACCCCCTCCTCCCCAGACTCAGCTCACGTGGGTTGCCAAGTTAAGGACACTGAACAAACTCGAGTGCAAAACAAGTTGAGCACAACATTATATTTTGAGACAAGCGCAATTATTCTATTTTGACAATAACAAGCGACGACTCCTACACTGTAAGTTGATCAGCTAATGTATATGTTTGCAATTTATTGTTTGCAAATTATAAACCAGCACATGTGGATTTTTTATAACTCTATCAATGTTAGCTAGATGCATGGCTGGTTATGTTTACAGTCACACAGATATAAGCTAACATTAGCAAGATTTCCCTGTGTTTTAGCACTGTTCTGGTCATGGAGCTTTTTTGAAAGAGGACAAGGCTTTTTAGGGCGGGTAGAGTCTAGTGCAATCTCAGTTGATCCAGTTCGTTTGCTTGCTTCCATGGCTGCAGCACGCTGTCTTTGTGTGCCAATTTGTTTTTTGGCACACCCAGGGTACTCTGAGAATAGTGAATTACACAGGTCTAAACAAAAACAGACATTCCAACCCGGAATGGAAATTTCAAAGGAGAACATACTGGCTGTAGCCTTGTTGTCAGAGAAGCCAGTATTTATACTTAGCATGCTTCCTTAATCTCTGATGACATATCATGGTCATTTTATGATTTAGTACAGTAAATTTGTTAAATTTGTTAAATTTGTAACGTCGTTGCGGTTTACGGCCCATTTTGCGGCCCGTCGCGCAAAATGTGGCCCCCCATGGAATGTGAGGCCCTACGCACAGTGCGTGTTCTGCGTTTAGGGAGGGGCGGCCCTGCATATAGCTCCTTTAATATACATTCCAAAGTCACCTAATAAACTCTCGCTAACTTCGTTAAGATCAGTCAGGCCTCAAGCCCTCTGAAAGCCTTTTCCAAAAATATACAAATGCAGAAACATTTCAAACCTAAAAAAATCAGAACCAACCTTCATAAAGGCAGGATTCCGCAATTGGAAAAAGGCATGAAAAATTCACAGCTCATGAAGGTAGCCATTCACACAAAATGGCTGAGTCACTCTATGAAAGGCAGACCAATTGATTCCCAGCTATCCTCTATCAAGAATGAGCAAATGAAAGAGGCAAGAAAGATGTCTATATAAAATTATAGGATCAGTACAGTTCTTGGCTCAACGGGAGAGTGCTTTAAGCCAGGGTCATGAAGCTGAAGAGGGCAACATTCAACAGTCATTACAATTGATGATCCTGGTCTTGCCAAATGGCTGCCATCACATATAGTCAGACTACACCTCATGGATGATGATATTTGCATGCACGATATTTTAGAGGCAGATTTTTTTCATACGCTACATTCGGACTGCAGGCAAAATTGGCCCAAATCTGATCTTTTTTTTGCTCGTACACGGTGCAAACTCATAGCTCGATATGAGTTTGCACCGTGTATGAGCAAAAAAAATCTGATATGAATATGTACACACACACACACACACACACACACACACCGTATATAAGTGGTTATATCCAAAACTATTGTGTTCCAAGCATTCTTCCTCCTTGATAGTATTTTACCTTAACAATCAACTTAACGTGACTCTATATATATTCTATATATATCTATATATATATTCTATATATACACTTAATAAAAGTGTGTTAACCCATGCCTACAGTAGGTTATTTAAGCAGTGATCTATGTGACACTTCTGAACGATGACATAATGGCTTGTCCCTTTGTCGGATTTAGGAGTGCAGATCGTTGCTT
>OMNO01021182.1:14607-24991 GCA_900303215.1 Trachyrincus scabrus | reverse complement strand
CCATCTGGGTCCGCAGAAAGATGGAAGGAGATAGAGAGATGGAGAGCCAGGAGCGCTGTGCTTTGACCACTTCCTGCTCACTCACTTCCTGTCTCCCCCACACTCCCTCACATCTCACATTCATTCATTCATCTCCTGCTGGGTATGAAGATCTCTGCATTGTGTTGGGTCTGCATGCTCTGGTTTCTCTACCGATACTAGTTGGAATTATGGTGAAAGTTCTTCCGATTCCTATTTTGGGTGGTTAAAAAACGTCAGCTTCCACTGGTCAGTTCACTCTTTCAGTCTGAGCGTGTTCCATTGCATTGCATGAAACTTTAGCCTAAAGAGACAACTGCATTGGATTTGCGAGATTTCCTCTGTTATGAAGTTATGAACTCAAGGTGGTCACGCAAACTCAGGCCAATGCAAGGCATAGGGACTTTGGTATGGAATCAAATTAGGGTCAAAAGTGTTGTAGCTGTGCATCCCATATCTGAATGTGTACCACCATATCTGAATGTGTGAAAACATTTTGTACGAATACATTCAATTGTGTGAATGCGTAAAAACGTTTTGAACCACTGAATTCAAATGTTTGAATCCGTAAGGAGATCTGTAGCTGCACATGACATTTTGTGAACAAATGAAAAAGATTTTCATGTGAGTGCATATTGCATAAAGAGGATTTGCACAAATCAGGTTTGCAGTTACACATATATCTGTTTGTGGGTGAAAAAGTTGCAGAAGAGTTCCAGCTACGCATCAAATCTGCAAGTACGAACCAAACCTACGGGTACAAATACTTTTGACACTTCCGGCTGAATAGACAATGGGAATTCTCAGATTAACATAATTTGACTATCCAATCAGGAATATCATTTCACTATCTATTTTCACTCGGGGGCCGAGCCTTCTTTGCTCTGAGTCTGTGGCTGCAACCAACCTTTACTTTGTGGGAAAATCAGAGCACCAAGACCGTTATCGCTATCTCACGGTAAGTTGGGTTAATGACCCCAAAGTTTTCTATCTGGAGATGAAAAATATGTTCCTAACATTAGCTAATTACGGGAAGGGTACGTGAATGATAATAAGTTCATCTCTTCGTGGTTAGATGGTAAATTAAATTGCCAGCATCCTCTGCTAACGTTATCACTGTGTTCACTAGCTAACTTAGGTAGCATTAGGAGCCTGTTTCAGATCACTGTCACCAGCGTTTGTTTGGCTTAATATCGTAATATGATCTTTCATGTCGGCATTTCCGCCGTGTGACCAAAAATGTACTCTTGTGCAGAACGCAGCATTTTTGTTGCCGGCTACTTCACAAAGAAAATAGTAATCCTTGTGGACTTAGGCATGACAGCTAACCGTTAGCGTACGTGTTCTGTTACTTTAAAAAAATGCTAATTTAGGCCTACTTCTAGACTGGCCTCACAAGCTGAGTTTGATTTAATAATTAATGCCTGTGTTGTATTGCAGAGGGAAGGAAACATGATTCTGGGCTGTTCGCAGACTGGCTTACTACCTGTACTGGAAAAAAAAGTTTGGTATCATAGGTAAACTCTACATTGTATTTGCCTTGTTAAGAAATGTACTCACTTGCCTGTATGGCAATCAGACATCAACATTTTATAAATTGAATCCTCCACACATTCCGGACTATTTTTCATTGTTATTCAATCTCATATTGAGTGAACAGGTTGTAGCTACCAAGTGCTGCAGAGCTATATCCTTAACCCACAAATGCATTGAAATGAATTACTAAATTCTATACACCGTTGACTTTTTTATGGTATTACTGTCAATGTATATAATGGCAAAATAGTACATCATTGTATGTATTACTGTTAATGAAGACATGTTATAGCAGCAAGATAGTATAAAGATCTCACCTTAATAAAAAAAAGTAGCAATGCCCATGCATGTATGTATATTGTTTTATTATTAAATATTGGGACATAAAACATGAAACATCTCTACTTTCCTTGATAAGTTTTCCAATTATAGTGTAGCATATAGGGTATTTATGTGTATTTGCCCACTCACGGAACCATAGACAGGAGTGATTTCAAGTTTCAAAGTTTATGAAAGTAAAAGTTTTTACTGTTTTGTTTATGTTACTGTTTATGTTTTTACTGTTTCTTAAAGAATAACTAAACACATGGACATTTTGCTGTCCTACTGGTTGATATTTTCACCATGTTGCACACACTCCCTGGATTGTGGGCATGTTTTACATGTTTGAGATGCAAAAAAAAGCAGTTCTAATACCATTGTTTGCTGTTGTACATTGATTTCACCCACCATGTTTCTCTGCTGAAGCTTCCTGTTCTCTTTTCATGCATTGTCTAGAAAACAGTTTATATTATCTGCTGGTATTCTAGCATCTGCATGTACAGATTGTGGCCATGTCAATATGAAGGTGATAGGGGGTTTACCACAGACCGAAGCGCTGTCATCTCTTCGTCAGAGAGCGATGACTGAAATTCAGGGACCAGAACTCCACTGTTTGAAGTGTCAGAGGTCATCACTGCACCCTCCCAGTCAACATCTGCCTTTGGGAAAAAGGGTTTGGTTAGTTTACACGTTTTTGTGAAAGGCTGAAATGTTATAGTGGAAGGCAGACAATCAAAAACATTTCCAGGCAAAAGAATAAGATAAAAGGTCATCTCGACATCACCTTAAGGTATTCCTCTTCCTCAAGTGGATTTATGATGTCCCATTTGCCAAAGCTGAATGGGACAGCTTTGGCGTGAGTGTGGTCTGCAGAGGATGATCAATCCAGCCAGCTTCAAATGTTTTGAGGGATGCTTGGAGACATGGTAGAAAGAAGTAGTGAACACAGAGGAGGTGTAATGTGAGATGTCAAGCAGACCATCTTCATCAAGTATGTGAAGCACATAATAGATACAAGTAACAGCTATCAAACGTCACACCAAAATGCCCGTTATATATCTGGTATTTAGCATTATATATCCATTATATTACTTTCACTGCCATTCTACTCTACATCGCCAGCTGTATAGCTGTCCTTGCGATTCTTCATGTTGGCAATAAATCATCACATTATGCTATCAAACAATCACATTAGACTACATGAATGAATGTTTAAAATAGGCCAGGGCATTTTGTTCAGTGAACTACTAATGTAGCACACACAGCCCATGTATTTCTTGCTAATGTTACGTGATGCACAGGGGGGAATCAGGTGGACCTATTAGCTACTAATCTCTGCAAAATATCAACTATATATTCAACTTTTATAATTCAATGTCACGTTCATTGTTAAGCAACATCACGCTGATCACCAATCCAGCCATTTCTTGAAACCATCACAGGGAATTATTATAAAAAACAGCTAGAAAGGCTCGCCCCCCCGGCTCCGTGATTGGTTAGTGAAATTATATTCCTGATTGGATCGTCAAATGATATGTTAATCTGAGGATCCCCATTGGCTATTCAGCCGGAAGCGTCAAATGCGTGTCAAAAATATTTGTACCCCTAAGTTTGGTTCGTTTTTTAACATTTGAATTCAGTGGTTCAAAACATTTTTATGCATTCACACAATTGAATGTATTCATACAAAATGTTTTCACACATACGGTATATATGGGATATGGAATACACAGCTACAATACTGTTGACCCTAATTTGATTCCATACTTTGGCACCCTGATCTATTCAACTCCAAGGAAGATAAGTATGTTGGTATGTAAAGGTATTTGTATGTGTACATTTAAAGGCGTATTGTATGTAGGGATCAAGCTAACTTCCTCTTCTGATGACCGTCTGTGTGTGTGTGTGTGTGTGTGTGTGTGTGTGTGTGTGTGTGTGTGTGTGTACACACACACACACACACCCTGGGTCGGATTTGCATTGAAGCTCATTTACTTCATATATTAGTACCTTTCCCCACTGAAGTTTGTGTGTCTATCCTTTCCAAAAATACTTCTCTTGCACTATGTTGAAAAATGCCCCCCTGGACGTAAGCAGTGGCATGGACCGATCTCTGCTTTATGGTTGGGTGATAAACCCACAAGGGCATTAACGGTCCACTCCCCTGCGTGTTGCTCGACTCTTCTGCCGATGTGGAGGATTATAACGGTGCTATGTATAATCCTTCCTCTTTTTTTTTTCCTTCATCTTTTTTTCTTGTTCCCCATGCAGCCAGGAATTATGGCCGGAGACGAGGTAAAATATTTTAAAACACCCACATTACCGTTCACAGTGCTGTTGATGCGCATCCTGTGTTCACTGTGCACATCCATTTTCCCTGTGTTTTTACGTTATACGTAATGTTGTCGTTGTTTGTCTGGTGAAGTGATTTTTATTTTTGTATTCATTCTTTTTGGTGTACTCTGTCACTGCATTCGTCCAGTGACCAGAATGTTTTGTCGTAAGGCTAATTAAGTATTGTTTCTTGTCACCAATTAGGGAAAATGGTTGTTTCCTTTTCCACGATCTGTCGTCAAGCGCTGACCTCGCTGTGCACTCTCCTCTAAAATTGTGAAGTCTGACACCAAAAGTCGGCCGCGTGCGTCACATCTATTATGGGGCAGCCGGAGGCGATAAAGGGGATGGAATACATAGACCATAATTTCCAGTCTTTGGAACAGGAACACTCTGACACATGGCCCTGCACATGGTCCAGGGACAGACACGCAAACACACACACACCCAGCCATGCACACATTCACACTCAAACACACATCACAATGCATAAGCTGTGAGCACTTACTCCCTTACGTAAAGCAGTATAAGGCAGCTCAGAGCTGGATGGATTGGAGCAGGAATAGCCCAGGCGAGGCTTAACCTCCAGGAATCATAGAGCACAGACAGACGGACATCTCACACACACACACACACACACGCACACAGACACAAACATAGCGTAATAACTATGGTTCAAGGAAAGTTCCATAAAGTAAAAGTACTGCCATGTATGCCACTTGCATAGAGTTCCCAGCTATGTCAACAGTGTACATTATGGATGCAAGTGCATGCATATGTTCAACACTGCTGTACCCGTGCATGTGCATGTCTTCATGACTTGACTGGGTTATGAAGGCCAGCTATGAAGATCAAAAAACTGCACATGTGCACTTTATTTCATATTTCAGGGATACAGCTTTTCACACTGATTCCCTTTTACATAATATCTGCATGCTGTAAAACGACATTTTTGTTCAGTCCTTTGAATATTTCATGAATAGACTTGAGTTGAAAGAGGGGGATGTCCCTGTGTTATAAATCCTTTTCATTTCTCTTGGGTTTTTGGTTATATAACATGTTTGACAATACAACGTCCACCCAGAAAACGTGAAAATCCTCCACCAAATGCAGCAGATTGCAAGTTCTTTAGCTCTGCTATTAGGCCATGGAAACAACAACTAGCCGGCCTTGTCTAATTGGTTGGAAGATCACCAATGAATAAATAGAACTTGATGAAACGTGATGAAACAATCTAAACTCAATTCAGTCTCTGAATGGAGGGGTACAAACCTACAGTACATGCTGTAGTATTTCCCAATACAAATATTTATTTCAACAGGGCTTTCAAAGGAGGACTCAAAATTATCACGGACAGTTAATGATTAATAAGGTTATGTAGAACAGCCATCTCCTTCTGTACAAGAATGTCTTGTTGTCAGCCACGGGAGCAATGGGTTTTTAAATCAAATGAAGACATAATCAGATTAACGGGTAAACTATTGCTTTGCTTTAATTTGTCTTATTTTCTCTCGATTCAACTGCAGCAATGACGACGAAAAGCCTTGTCCTCCATTTTAATGTTATGGTTGTTTTTTTCCCCTTAGCGAAGTAAACCTGTTCCTCTCCTGTCGTCTCCGCCCACAGGCCACTCTTCCCTGTTCCCCATGGAAGACGGTTTCCCTGACGACGAGCGTGGCGACCAAGGCCTGGCGGGTCTCGGGTCGCCACACTGCTTCCCTCACCAGAATGGCGAGCGTGTGGAGCGCTACTCTCGCAAGGTCTTCGTGGGAGGCCTGCCCCCGGATATAGATGAAGGTAGATCCGTCTCTCTGCTGGGTTCTCTCTGCAGTATTCCACTTTTTTCTGCCCTATGGAAAAGGGCCCCAATCTTAGCAGGAATTGCTTTCTAAACAAGGCCGTCCTCACAAATTTAGCAAATAGCGGCAGAGCTCACCCTGCACTTCGTTAGTGATTTATCGTTTAGCTGAATTTGGACTTGACAGCTAGTCGACACATAAGCTATGAGGAAAGCTATGCTACCTCACCCACCAAGCATGCTGCTGCAAAGATTAGGTTTTCCTAGGGTGCTTTCAATAGGATTTTTATCATTTGTCACTGTGTAATTAGCAGTCCTGGCGCATTCTCATACAACTGCAATATAATGAAAATCCTCAATGTCATAGATATTTTCTGCAGTAATTTTTTTTCATGCACTGAAAAGGCATACATGAGCTGTCAGCTTTAATTCTCTGAGATCCAAAGCAGGCTTTTGTGGTGCAGACAAAGCAGAGTTACGCAGCAAAACCGGACACTGCCAACACAGGGGGCGAGGAAGCAGTTTACCTTAGAATAGATGATTCACTGTTTACAGAATAAAAAAGAAGAGGGTTAACTCAATTTACTGGTGTAAAGTAACTTGAAAACACATACTCAATGCAAGTGTTTGAGATATGTCTGTTAAGCTGCCTGGTCTTCGCAACGCCATGCCCACTTTTTCACTTTTGTAATACTCAATTATTTTTATTACAATAAAACATAAAATGTTCATAAACATATTATTGTGCTCACATCTATCAAATGCCAAGAGGGCAGTTTGATTTCCAATAAAGCAGCTAATCTCTGTGGGTTCTGCTGTTTGCCTGTTCCTACAGATGAGATCACTGCCAGTTTCCGCCGTTTTGGTCACCTGTTTGTGGACTGGCCTCACAAAGCAGAGAGCAAGTCCTATTTCCCTCCCAAAGGTGAGACCTATTGTTCCTTTTTACAAAGCTGTTGCATCGAGACAAAGCCCAATCACTTGACACAGCCAATGATCATGTGATTTGTTAGGTTATGTTTTGTAAAGGAATGTATCGTCCATGACAACTAGTGCATTATTGTAGAGTAGTCAGTTGTGTTCTACTTTTCCTTTTATTGTAGAGTAGTCAGTAGTGTTCTGCTTGTCCTTTTATTGTAGTGTAGTCATTAGTGTTCTGCTTGTCCTTTTATTGTAGTGTAGTTAGTAGTGTTCTGCTTGTCCTTTTATTGTAGTGTTCTGCTTGTCCTTTTATTGTAGTGTAGTCAGTAGTGATGCCACAATCAATCAGCTCTCAAAATAGTGGAAAAACCTAATAGAGATTGATAAGATGGATAAAGACGCATATTTAATCACCGCATTTAGACACGTGCATGTTGGCGAGTGTGGACTGCGCTAGGGTAGAAGAAATGGCAGATTGCACGCAGTTAGTGGAAGTTATGGGGATGAGTTCAGTCGTTGGCAGCAGAGGTTAGTGTAGGACAACAAAATATAGGACTTGACCTTTAAGGCACATTATGTCATCATGAATGAGACAGAATGGCTTTGTAAGGCTTTGTCATGGGCCAGTATGTGCCGTGGCTCTGAGTAAGTGTGTGTGTGTGTGTGTGTGTGTGTGTGTGTGTGTAGGTTACGCCTTCCTGCTGTTCCAGGACGAGAGCTCCGTTCAGGCCCTGATAGAGGCCTGCATCGAGGAGGACGGCAAGCTCTATCTGTGTGTGTCCAGCCCCACCATCAAAGATAAGCCGGTCAGTGAGAGTCACAGAGACACACACACACAGACACACCATTGCCTATCTGTATGTATATTTAGCCTGCTGGGTGAAAACTGAATACTGTCCCATTTTAAGGCTTTGACTTTTCTATGACCTCACACAATAGTAGTAGCAGTATTTCAAGACTTATGTGCCCTTAGTGCTGCGCTCGTTACACTGGTCGGATAGGAGGACAAAGAGGAGAGCGGCCCTTTACACCCATATGGTTGGTCAGGGCTGGGGGTCAGCAGCCGAGGGGTCGCAGGAGTCACCCTGTATGGTCAATAAATCATCAATCAATAATATCATCAACCTTGGTAATCCGCAGTAATCTTCAGATCATGGTAATCATGTAGTTCTCCAAAAGAAAGGTTATTCCAAGAATAATAAAAGCTTCAATAAAACTAATAGAATTTGATCATTCTTTGCTCCTTGTTAGGCAGGTGGTGAGAGGAAAACGAATTTGAGCATCAAGAACGGCACCAAACACTGATTGTTATTATCATTTTTGATTGGCTTTGGCTTTGAGTGAATCACAACATACTTTCCCTCACGGTTGATTTCGGTGCATTTGCGCAAAATTGTTGTTGAACTGCTATCTTTGTTTACTTTGTCTGTCTGACAAGTTTTTAAGGCGGATCTGAGCCCTGTTCATGTGTCCAACAGGTGCAGATCCGCCCGTGGAACCTGAACGACAGTGACTTTGTGATGGACGGCTCCCAGCCCCTGGATCCCCGGAAGACCATCTTCGTGGGCGGCGTCCCTCGCCCTCTCCGTGCAGGTCAGCGTCCATTTTGATTCAACTGCTGTCTGCTCTCTGAAAATGGTCGACTTCGGATGTAAATGGCGGGGACAGTTGATTTTAAGTTTGTTATCAGAATCAGAAATGTAATTTTTAATACATATACTGTATATACATATATATGTATATGTGTATATATATACATCTATATGTCTATGTATATACTGTATATACATTTATGTATATGTATATATATATACATGTATATGTGTATGTATATGTGTGTATATATGTGTATGTGTGTATATATGTATATATATATATATATTTGTGTATATATGTGTATATATATATATTTATATGTATATGTGTATATATATATATATATGTATATGTATATATGTGTATATATATGTGTATATGTATATATATGTGTATATATATATATATATGTGTATATATATATGTGTATATATATATATATATATATATATGTGTATATATATATATATGTACATATATATATGTATATGTGTATATATATGTGTATATATATGTGTATATATATGTGTATATATGTGTGTATATATATGTATGTGTATATGTATGTGTGTATATGTATATATATATATATATATATCTGTGTATATATATATGTGTATATATATATGTATATGTGTATATACATGTATATGTATATATATATATATATATATATATATATACATGTATATGTATACGGTATATATATATGTATATATATATGTATACATGTATATGTATACGGTATATATATATGTATATATATATATATATATATACATGTATATGTATACGGTATATGTATATGTATATGTATACGGTATATGTATATGAGATCTGTTGACAGATAAAAGCATAAAATGTATAATGTAAATAGAATTACACACCGTTTTACTAGTTTTGATATGGTTGTCTTGTGTATACACACAAGCCCTTGTCTCCACTTCTGCCACTTAAGTCTCCCACCTGTTGTTTGAAAGACCTAATAGCTAGCAGCAAAGGGCTTCAGAGTAATACAGAGAAATACATGGCGCAGCATGGGGTCTGGCATGGGGTCTGGCAGTTACGGCGAAGCACTCGGAACCCCTACTCCACTCAACTGTCTCTGCTGCAATCAGCCCCTGCATCCACACACCCCTTCTTATCTAGAAATGTCTAGAGGCACCTTGTACTGTTGGCCATGTTAAACCACACATACTATACATACTGCAATTATCATTCTCTCGCTCTGTGTGTGTGTGTGCGTGTGCGTGTGTGTGCGCGCGATGCCAATATTCAATATCAAGAACCATGCCTGTCAGAGGACCTTCTGTGTGTCACAATAGCTAATGGTTTTTCCTTGTTTAACGTCTCTAATGGAGACAAATGGATTACATGGCAATCATTATGTTCTTACGACCTCTAAAGTGATGGTCTTCTGGTCAATAGCTATTGTTTAGGAGCTCATGACTGTTATTGTAGCAGAGCAAAGTGAATGAAGTGTGTGTGTGTGTGTGTGTGTGTGTGTCCTTGTTTACTCTATTTCAGTTACTAGTCTCCATCGTTGCATGGTTGATTTAATGAAGGATTTAATAAAGTCTTCTTGTAATCGTATCATACACATAAAGTTGATTTCATTTTCTATCCCGTGGTCCTGTGCAGTGGAGCTGGCCATGATCATGGACCGTCTGTACGGAGGGGTGTGCTACGCGGGCATTGACACTGACCCGGAGCTCAAGTACCCCAAGGGAGCAGGGCGCGTGGCCTTCTCTAATCAGCAGAGCTACATCGCTGCTATCAGCGCCCGCTTCGTCCAGCTGCAGCACGGAGAGATTGATAAACGGGTGGGTGGATGTGGAAAGTGTTGGGTGATGTGGAAAG
>OMNO01021182.1:0-13817 GCA_900303215.1 Trachyrincus scabrus | reverse complement strand
TAAGTTAATTTATCCATTTTATTTTATTTTTTTATATATATATATATATATAAGATCTGCTCTTTTAATTGGCAATTGATTGGCCATGTCATGAATTTCTAAATAAGAGCCAGAGTACATAAAAACATTTTTCTGGATTATTGACAACAAAATCTAATTCGTTTTAATTAACTCCGAACAGCAATCTTAATTTAGATTGGATTGCTTTCCAACTAACCATTTTTTTTAATGTTTTTTTTATTTTAATACTGAAGGCTCCAGAGCAAATGTGAATTAAAAAGGTGTTGCTAAAGAAGAGTGCACTTATTTCCTGTCAACAAAGTGCAAATACATCCTATTAGACCGTTAGTAGTTAACCAAAGCAGAATCTCGAAGATAAGATTTGAGAATTAGGAAGGGCAAACTAGACAGATCCTTCATTCCTCCCAGATCAAACTGTTTTTACCGACACAACGCAAAACAGTTTGATGTTACTTGAAAGCGTGAATAAGAAAAAGACCACAGCAACACAAATTTGGGTTTGATCTCCATTTTGACATGCAAAAACTAATACCTCAAACTCAGCTGCTATATGTGCCGACTACAATTAGAAATGAAACAGACAAGGAAAAAACAACAACAAATGCCCGCTGATGTTCTCCTTCCCTCGAGACCACAATCAAAGGGAAAGCAATGCAACAAGGGCGAAGCGCGATGTCATTGGCACAGATTTTGTACACACTGCTTTGTCACTTCCTTATTTTTGTAAGTCAACCCAGGGTTATGCTAGGGACAGAAATGGAGCATTGTGCAGTGTACAGTGTATTATAGGAATGTACGGCGTGGGAAAAGAAAAACAAACTACAAAGAGCTGGATAAAGCTTGCCGGTCTAGAGAATAATGAACCCAAATCCAGCTCAGTTCATCTACTCTGCCCCATGGACACCCCTCTGCTAAGCTAACTGCTAAGATGGCTGCTAAGCCAGCTGCTAGCAAACGTGCAGAGTGGTGTAGTTGTTAGTGGGGAGGCCACAATGGGCACGATTCTCCTCCTGTCTGTCTTAGAGGGAGGGGGTATAAGTTTAATATTAAGGGTTATGGTGCAGTTTCACATCAGGGCTCCCAGCTGATAAAGGCATGCCTATTTAATTAAATTTTACCCCCCTCCCCCATATAACATATTTGTGCAATTCCCACCATGTGTTCACCCAATACTGTATTTTTGCATTCAACCTCTTCAAAAGCAAACAAGGCCCATATGATTATGAGTCACTGAGAGGGGGTCTGCCCTTTTGAGTGAACACTCCTACCCCCCCGCACCCTACCCCAAAGCAGTGAGCCCGTTGACCAACTCAGCATCCAGTGTTACGAAGCATAAATGAAGATAGTCCTCTGCAATGTGTTCTACTACTACTAACTACTACATGCATGCATTTGACCCTACTGCAGTTTTCCCATTGTAAATGGGAAAGACACCACTGCAGTTGTTGATAGGTTGTACCTAGTGGATCAGGTAACCAAAGATATGACGTGTAGTAGTAGATCATATCGCAGCGCATTTCCTACAATTTTTCTCTATTTCTTCAGATTTTTTTTCTTTTTCTTTTTTTTATAACTTTTAATTTTTTTTCCATTTTTGCTTGCTTATTGGGATCAGACGGACTCCAGCTAACCAAAGATTGGCCTTGAGTATTGAGTAAAGCGGTAAAAACACACCCTAGCTTACTGAGTTAGCACCATCAAATCACACTCACAGGCCTCTCTATAACCTCTTGAGTTTCCAATGGAGGCATTTGTCAACTATTTTTATTTTACTTATGAATATTGTTTGTCAAACTTTAAAAACACACGCACAGAAAAAAAACAAAGAATCAAAAAAAAAGTAGCTAAACCCCCACATTTGTTTGAAGGTTGTTGTTTTATTGTTTAAGTCACTCAGTGGTATCCAAATCTGCTAGCTTAGCTATGTCAGGAATAGAAACTTGATTACTCTACACACTAGTGAGAAACGTGTACGTGGGCCAGTGTGACATTGTGCTGTCGCACCAGTTCTGCACCCAGGACGTGAGTTTTATGGGTGAGCATTTTAGAAGTTGAAACACTTTGTGAAGAATTTGCTGTTAAATGCGATTTGAGAAAAAAAGATTATTTTATACATGGCCTGCTGATTTTTTGGTACAGTGTTTTCTAGCTAAATTATTTTGTCATGCACATATAAACATTTATTATGCACTACTTTTCTAAATATTTTTTTTTCTTTTTTCCAGCAGTCATTTTAGGCACATTTTTCACAAATGGGGAAACTCCTTTTTGCAATACCTCAATTTTTCACATTGTGAAAGGTAGCTTTTGTACTTTTGTTACTGAGAGATCTGCATATATGGAAAATGTTGATTTAAAAAGAAAGTTGAGTGATTTCAATATATATTATTTTCAATTATGCTTTTTATACATTTCAGTGCTGAGGAATCTTTGACAGCTTAGTGCGCACTCGTGTTGATGCGACTTTGAATCTGAAGAGAAGAGACCAAAGTCTATTGCTCTCTTGGTCTTGAGCTTTCATACACTAGATGTTTCCAGTCAATCTGGTTGATGACAGCATGGCAAGAATTGATTTCTAATTTGAATTGATGTTATGTCTCTAAAATGGCTGCCCTAGTTGGAAAAATAGTACCTTTGGTCTTGGTTTCCTCTCCTTTCTTGGAATATGACTTACTATAAGGAGAATGCAAAATTTGGTTCACGCTTGACGCTGAATCTCGTATCACACGAATGGATGTTTGGTGTTTAGATATTTTAATATTTGAAAAAAAATAATATAAACATATATATTATATATATTCTTGAACTTGCCAACTAGCTCCTATTGTAATCTGTAGCATGCATGACAAAAAAAAGAGAAAAATGACAAGTACATGAATTAGCTATTGAAAATGAATTGTTGTGGTGTGGTGTGCACCAAATGTTTCTCAGTTATTACGTTAAGGACAACCCTAATGCAACTCTCGCCTCACTTTCCGCAAATCCCCCACCCACCCTAAACCGCGTCTTGGGCTCCCCGCTTCTCCCATCCGCAGATCTCAGCAAGATGCAAAGAAAAAATAAACAAACAAATCGTAAAACACAGTATGAGAGACAAAAAATACTAATAATCCGCTACAGGGCGATTTGGCAGTGCAACACTTTTTGAGCATATTTATAGGACACTGTCGAGAAGACTGGAGAAATTAATCCCCGCTGTTTTGTTGAGTTGATCTTATAGACCTATCTAGAGGAAAGGGGAGTTTGAAGACTTGAATGTGGTAAATGTTGCAAGTAAACTTCAAGTTGTTATGTGCAATACTTCTTTTGAACCTTTTTCCAGATAAAGACTCTTTGCAATGTAATTCTTTAATGCCATTTTTAATTGCAGACATTTAATTGAAGAAGATGTTAATATGTTTTTCACAGTCATTTTCTACTGTTATTGTAATCCTTTTCATGCTGGTGTTTGTAAAAAAGAAAAAGAAATCAGACTATTTGTACTAATATAAATAATTGAAGTTATTTTTAAAACATTAAAGTTTTTGTGCTCATTTGCTTATTTTGTTTATTTCAAGCTACTGTGATTGATTGCATTGTAATTAATAGGTCAACAATGTATTTAGCTGTTTATTGGTATATTTTTAATTGGAATGTATAATTGATTTTTATAATTTGGATCAGATTTTTGTTATATTTTTGAGGTGAAGCTTTTAATATGTTAAAGTGTCTAGTTTCTACTAATTGCTATATTGTGCTCCACAATATATGGTTCACATTTTCTGAAGGAAAATAAATATTTAAATATTTGTCTGTTAATGATGTTACTTAATGGTAAAATTTCAATAGTTTTTAACTGTGTATGGGAAGGTTGTTGTATTTATTAATAGCATTTTTTACTTAAGATATCACCTTAATTTTTATTGTCATTTCACTTTATAAGTTCCTATTTTTGTATTTTCCTTTCTAATTAAGTTATGTAATACAAATATGTCCATATTTCTAGGAGTTGGTCTGTACAAGTGCTAGTGAAACAACGACAAAAAAATTAAAATCTAATGTTATTTAATTGTTTGCAGCCAACTATTTATAACAGTATGCATCATTTTTAAATATTTGTAATGTGAAATGTTGAATGAAATAAAACTTAACTGTGATGAAGTTATGTACCTGGAGTATTCATTCACATTGAGTGACTACATTTTTACACTGTAAGAATGATTAATTCACCCAGAATCTCTACAAATGTATAGAAATTATATCAGATCTATTTTATTTGGTTTAAATAAATGCTTTAAAAAAAATGGCAACAGACATCAACACAAATGGTTGATGTTGGCCTGACTGACTTTGACATGTGGCCATATTTTCAATAGGTTCCCATGAAACGTCAAATCCTATTGGGCTATTATTCAAATTGTAAGAAATGTTTTTTCCTTTACCTAGGCTTTATCTCGAAACCTGAAACTCCCAATTATGGATACTTTAACGTAATTTCATCAATTGTATGGCGTGCGAGAGAGCTACTCTGTTGTGCGATAATTAATGCCCCCTTGCGGCGGAATACTGAACCAAACCTCTTGTCAAAACATTGCTGCCGTTGATGTAAGCACAAACAACGCTAGATGGCAACATCAGTCAATGAAACCAAAGTTTACTGTGAACGACTTGACTCTGGAGTTCACTTCTGGAAGAATTGAGTTGAGAGACCCCCGATGGGATCCGCCTAGCGGCAGCTCAGATTGCTCGGTATAGTGTGTAGTCACCAGCAGGGTGGTGGAAGCCTAGTGTTGACATCAGGGGGTTGGGCGGTCTGCTGTGAGGAACCTGCTGCCACGAGCCAGCCAGTGCAGTCTGGCTACCCGCAGCATTGGCAGCAAATAGCAGCTGAGAGACGCCGAGCCATTCCTCCTGTCCTCCTTTTCCTTGAGTTGCAGTTGCGTTTCATCCGTTTTCTTCACACAAAATATTGCCGGAGGAAGAGCCCGGGTTCAGCTCAATTGTAAGTACACAACCGGGTAGGAATATGATGGTGAAATACATTTTATGATTTTAGCATAGGTTGATTAATTACGTTATTCGTGCATCGTCTGTGAGAGAATTTAACGGAAACGGAATTAAATATGTATGTGACGTATTTATTTTTATTTTGTGTTGCTTATTCCCCAACGAGCTATTGTTTTGTTCGACATGTAGACTTTTGTATTGTACATATAATTACGGTTAGAATATCAATGCTATGGAAACGTAACAGTTACATTAACTATATTATTTTAGACGTTTAGGGCACGCACAAGTTGAACAGCTAATGTTTTATCCAACGTTTTCATCACGTTTTGTGTTTGTCAGGTTTGTTAATGATTAAAAGCTCGTGATGGTACAAGGCATACTGCTCTTTCTGAAACCCCTCTGCATCTCTTAACATTCTGTTAGGAAATCCAACGATTATTTGGCGCACGGTGAAACATGGTGAAACTAGGAAGTAATCTTCAAGACAAAGGAGCCAAGCTGGTGAGTGTGGAGGATGGTTTCCAGAACGTGCCCCTCATCACTCCCCTGGACGTGGGCAGCCTCCAGTGCCAAGCACCTGATAAGGTGAGAGACTGTCCTAATTGTTCGTATGTGTGCATGAGGGGCGCCGCGCGTGCACGCGAGTGTATGCCTGCCCGCCTTCCTGCCGTTTGGTTAACTGTCGTGACACTTCTATAATGGCAACACGCCATCAACCCGCACTCTTTTCCCTCATCTATTAGTTCAATCATTAATCTTGATTTTGCTCCACTGCTGTGTGCTGCTGAGATTAGGAGACATATTTGGAGCTGGACAGACAGTCATTTATCACTCAGGCATCCCATAGTATCTGCAGTAGCAGCAGTTAATCCAGTTACCATGGCCACACAGTTCAACTGCTTCTGGGCAGAGCGCTAAAGTGTTTGCTGAAATCAAAGGACAGACTCAGATGTGGCAGAATTAACCTTAAAACTCATTTTTTAACAATAATATAAGGAGATTGTTTTTCTGGATTTGTTTTCCATTTTCCATTCGTTTTTGTCGATTTTTGCAGAACTCCAATATAACATTTTAATAACAGTTACACAAAGATGGGCTTCATTTGTCCGTTACTAAGAAAAGGTTCCTTTGTATCAGATATCAGGAAGACTGAGTTTCCAGCACTATTCACTTCTGTCCCCTTCCATTAGGGATGTGCCCTCTCTATATTCATGTAATATTTTTCTCCTCACCTCAGGGAAATTATCTTTTTCCTTGTCTTTTCAAAGGACAGAGCAAAGGATCAACTATAAAGAGCAGAAACAACTGAGGATAGAGAGGAGTCTGATGCCTTGCACAAGGGCACTTGCACACAGTTTTAGTTTCACTGGGATTCTCTGGTGAATGAGTCCATATTACTCCTCATCACCTGTGTGTTTCATTGTCATTATCAAATGGCATTTTATGCATAAGAAAAAGAGTATTGATTACATTAGCTAAAGTTACACAAAATCACACCATTCAAACCACAATACAACATCCAATCCATTGAAAATACAACTAAATAGTACCACATTATATCCTGTAATGAAAAAAATGTAATAATATATATTAAATAATACAAAATATATAAAATAAAATCTGAAAAAGAGTACAAACCAAATCTTTGGTTTTTAGAATACAGATTGGTAAGACTAGATGCCTCTTTTTTCACATAGATATAGTGGTGGGAAGTAGTGCTGCTGAAAACGGTGGCTCATGCACATACATACATACTAGCACACACACACACACACACACACACACACACACCTTGCCTTTCTATCCATCCTGGGCAGAGCAGCATTATGCTGTGTGAGTGTTTGTGTGTGTTGTGTGTGTGTGTGTGTGTGTGGGTGTGTGTGTGTGTGTGTGTGTGTGTATGAATAATGATCTAAGACAGTGCCCACCTCAAACTGAAACATCAAACTGGAGGTTATAACTGATTGCTTATACCACACCGTGCATGCATAAGCTAACACACTCATATTGAAACCAACACACATATTATATACAATATTTTTTTCTGAAAGGTGAAACATTGAGGTACAGCAGTCAATAGACATTTTTTTGTATGATGTCATCAAATTGCCATAATAGCACCGGCCGTGTTAACAGATGGACAATATAGACAGAGAGGGAGAGAGGAGGGCCACATGCAGCTATAGACTGACAAACATGCAGAAGTATTAATGGAGGGAGCGATATAGTCTATAATCTAGATTAACATCTAAAGTCTGATGGCTGACAAGCTCAAATCTGGGTGAACGGAGCGTTTCACTTTCTTTCGCTTCAAATTTGTTTCCACAACAAACGTGATATGGCTGATCATTACTGTAATCCAGGATCCAGAAGAGGACTGATAACTAAAATGATAGCATCGTCTTCCCATTGTCGTATTCCTCCTTGGTCAACAGCGAACACAAACTCGGCCAGCACTGGTAAACTAAACTTTTCCAGTAGCTTGTGGGAAGACAAGCTAAAACGTCCTTTCCGGACACAAATGTCCTCAGACAAAGTGTCTGTAAAGGTTTAAAATTAAACCTGTGTAGTAGACTGGCCACTGTAGAAATACATTTGTTAAAATCATCTTCTAAAACCTCTCGCCACTCGCAAATGAGTTTCTCTTCAGGAAAATATCTCCGTAAAAAAACAGGAAACACTGCGTAACTCCGCCCTCACACTCCGGCCGAGCATAGCATGTTCGAACTTCTGGATCCCAGATTATAGAGAGGGAAACAACAAGAGGAAGACTAATGGAGAAGGAGAAACTGAAAGAGTGCTGTTAGAGAGAGAGAGGGTGAGATTGGATTTTCTTTGCTCATGAAATACCAGTCGAAAGAGTCTGGGGGGGGAGGGGGAGCCAAATTGTTTTGTTTTCGTCGACCACCTTCCGTGGTTTAAAGGACATGAACGGAAGGTGGTGGTGGTTCCATATTGGTTTGCATATTCCATCTGACAGCTTGTATGATGAGAGAAAGGCCCAGTTCTCTGTGTAATGTATCAGAATCACATACAAAGGATAACTGGAGGGTGTTTGCTGTTATGGCTTAGATGCTCTTGGAGATGTAACCGCAATATATGAGTACTTTGTATTCCAAGTACAATGTAATAATCCCTTGATTTTGTTTTAAAGACCAACCAACCGTTGCTTATGCTGGCGAAGCTTTTGGTCTCCAGCAGTGAGTAAAACTGGCCTGATAAGTATATGCAGTTAGAAAAAAAACCAACTGTATTTAAGCGAGTGATTTTTTTGGTTTTTCACAAGAAAAGGGTTGTCGGTTCGACCCTTAGATGCATGGGACATGCTAGTTGAGTTAACCATACTGCAATGGTTCCTGGTCAAGGCGTAGAACTGAAATAAAGCCAACCAAACACTGGTGTTAAATGAGAAGCTGCTAGGTTAATCCTATGTTAATGTCCCTGTAACACTACAGGGCTTCATCTAGGGTTCGGGAGGCACTATGAACGGACGAGACTTTTGTGCATGCACTATGGTCTGGTCAGAGACAAAAATAATTTTTTGAGTGAATTGTGAAGTGAATTATTTTGCCCGATATTGTGATTGCAATTATTCATTGCAATTAACCAATTTAATTAATATTCTGTGGCCCCTACTGTATTTAAAAAACAATAATAATAAAGCAGTTGTAACAGTTTGTGATTTTATTTTAATGTAACAGGCATACAAAAATGTAGATTTATTTATGTTTTCATAAATGTTTTCATATTTTTTGGGGATAAATTAATTGGGACCTTTCACGATTATCTAATAGCAGAGGCCAAAATTGTGATTCAGGTTAATATGCAATTAACTGTGCAGCCCTAAGAGACTTTTGGGTGTAGGTGCAAGTTTCATTAAAATGAATAGACAGCAGTATTATCGGAAGAGAGTGTATCAAGTTCTCATTCTGCATCAGTTTCTTGGTGTGTTTAAATGCTGGTCCGGCAATAAGCCACCTTTAGTCTAGCTACCGGTAGGTTTGTAAGACCATGTGCCCTCGATGGAGCCCAGTGTTGGGAAGTTTAATAAGTCGGACCCCGGCTGTTTCCACTCATATTCTGTCTGGAGTCTGATGTGAGGGTCATCTCCTGCTGGACTGCAGCGTCAATCCCACATGATGGGCTGACCCCCAAAGGCCAAGGCCATCCGGTCAGCCCACATGCACACTCCCCATGTAAGCACACACAGACACACAAACATGCAAACATACATACATAACATATATACATACACCCACAGATACAACACAACACACATACAGAGTACACATACAGTCTCACCGCACACACACACACACACACACACACACGCACAGTGGCTTTGTTAAAGATGACATTCTTCTTGTGTCGTGGTCAGCATTTTAGATTTAGCCTCCAAATAAAATCATAACATGAAATCGATGGTCATCTCGTATTGTGCCGTCCCTAATAGAACTAGGCATAAAAGATCCATAAAAATAGAATCTATTCTGACTCTTGCTCTTTGCTACAAATACATGCATTCACACATATCAGCAAATAGATTCCCCATAAAAGAGACAGAAATATAAGAACAGGTGCTGTCATCATCTGTATGATTTGTTTTGCACTGAGCTTTGCTGAATAGGATGCTAACCGACCAAAGGGCCTGGACCTCCCTGATCAATAGCTCTTCATGAACATACTTTGAAAGCAAATGACTGTACAAGGAGATAATGCTGATTTTGCACAGCTTTATTAGGCACTTCAATAAGTGCTAAGGCCAAAGGTAATGACCAAAAGCCTCCATTTTTCTTAATTTTCTGTTTTGAACCCTCGAGGCTCTGAGCACATAATCTCTAAAAGAGTTAGAATAGATGGCGGTTGAGGCAGAATGAAGAGCTTATTTACTATCTGGCAACTGGTTGGAGCGCTAGCAAGCAGCAGCACCTCTGAGGTAGTGAGACTGCGGAGGGCAAGGGTCCAATCAGGACACTGTTACTGAGCACATCTCTACAACGCTGTTGATGACAGCTTCTTAAATGTGTCTACTGATAGGTGTGTGTTAATTTTGCATTTTTTTCAGACAATGGTAGTCGGTAGTCCTTTGATTAAGCGTGAGTCACCATCATGACTGTCCACAGAAGGAGTGCAAGGACCGTGTGTGCTCCTTTCCATTAGGATGGAGAAAAGGAAGGTAGCTGTGTGTGTGTGTGTGTGTGCATGTGCGTGTGTGTGTGTGTGGGTGTGAGTGTGTGTGTGTTCTGGCAATTCTGATCACTTGTCAATAACTAGACTTATGCATTAAACCAGTTCTTCTTTTTTTGCGAATTAGTAGGATTAGCGTCTTGAAAGAAGTTGTCTTTTATTTATTTACTGATCTGAATCCATTTTCAATTTTAAAATTACACAGGGGTCTTTGATGGTGTTTTGTTTTTGTTTTTCAATCGAGATTGTTTTAACTAAAGTATTAAAGTTCAAATCTAAGATAAATATTCAGCTGAATGATCACTGTGTTGATTATTTCAACACAATCATTCATTCAAACACCACACCAAATCGTATTTACTACCTTGATGCCCTGGATTGTATATCTGTCTGTCTATCCTTCTCTAGCTGCTGTCTCCCTGTAGTCTCACAGCTTTTCAGCACTTGCATGATTTAGAATAGTTATGATTTTCGTTATGAGTAGTGTTACTGTCATTCAGAATGTATCTATGAGACTGTGCACCAATCATACTCTACTGTCCATTAAAACCAGTCATACTCTACTGTCCATTAAAACCAGCCATACACGACTGTCCATTAAAACCAGTCATACTCTACCGTCCATTAAAACCAACCATACACAATTGTCCATTAAAACAGTCATACTCTACTGTTCATTAAAACCAGCCATACATGACTGTCCATTAAAACTAGCCATACACGACTGTCCATTAAAACCAGTCCTACACTACCGTCCATTAAAACCAGCCTGTACGCGATTCCCCCGTGTACTCATCAGTATTGTCATCAGTATTACTAAATGTAAATACACAAGTATTTACATTTAGTTAATTCAAGCGGAAGGAGAGGCAATTGACAGGCTTTGAAAGTCTTTATTCTTTCAATGTGCACAATCACGGTGGCACACGGTGGCACACAGTGCCAAACCATCAGCACTTACGTGGCCCACAATACTTAGCGCTGAGTACATATATGAACAACGTACAATTTGTCCACAGAACATCAAGGTAAGCACACCGGCTTCCCTCACGTGGAATGCAGGCTCCAGTCTCACTGTGGGGGAGAGCAAACACACATCAATATATAGACACTGCCATTATGTTCACCACCCACAGCTGCGTCAATCCCGGGGAATCAGCCGCCCCGCCCCCCTTGTTTGCAGCCCGATGCCAAGCCACACCCTCTTCACTCTACACAGCCATACTCTACCGTCCATTAAAACCAGCCATACACAACTGTCCATTAACACTGTACTCTCTTGTCCAGGTGGTGGTGAAGACTTGCACGGAGTTCCAGACAGAGAAGAAGAGGTTGAAGGCACCCAAAGTGGAGGAGTTCACCATCAGCTTCACGGACAACGTGTCGGAGAGACTCAAGGTAAGGATGAACACTAATGAGTGGGAAATACGGATCGATTCAGGGCCAGTGCCATCACCGAGGCCGCAGAGGTCTGTTTTGTCATTATTATCTCCCTCTCTTAAAATGTCTGTGTTTTCTAAGGTTCACATTACATGCCCCACGTGAATTGATTGGTAGTTAATCTCAGAAATCAAGTGAGGTGTGTTCATCGCGCATGCAACTGGCATGTGCGTGCACGTTGGATCGCAAAAAAACCCAAAAAGCGTAAATTAGGCATTATCAAACTATCATTTCTGTATCTCTGGTTGTGTTCCACTTCATATCCACTGCTGTTTTACAGTGGCAGTATCTTTTTTTTCTGTGTTTCCACAATTCGCCATCAAAGCGGTAATTATAATCAGGAGATGAACTCATTAGAAGCCCACCCCCCTGCCCCCTCCCTTGGGCTTATCGATTCCTGATGGCGTATAGCTCGGATGGGCTGCCAGTTTAAATCCCACGCTTACCTGTGATTGACTCGGACAGACTAAGAAATTAATGCCCAGGGCAAAGAAATGGCAGCACAGGGTGCACAACAATTGCAAACAAGTAATGATACTGTATATAGAGGGGTTGTTATGAAGTCAGTATGTAACACACACACAAGCACGCTCACACACACACACACACACACACACACACACACAAACATATTACATATACACTCCCTATTTGAGTGGAATAGCAGCAGGAACAGACTAGGGCAGGTGAATCAATAACAAGTTAGTGCATCTACAAGCAGCAGCAGGCATATTGTGTTCCAGGCTTCCATTGTTGTCAGGGGGAGACGAAATAGAAGTGATGTTGTCATGGCAGCAGACCAAACCTCCTTCCATGGCAACCCTGATGGAGGAATATTGAGAATGAACTGAGAGGAACTGGAAAAAGACTGTGTGTATGTGTGTGTGCGTGTGTACGTGCGCTATGAAGCATGTTTGTATGTGTGAGGGGGATTATATGGCTGGCCTTTGTATGTACCTCTCTCTCTCTCTCTCTCTCTCTCTCTCATTGTGTGTAGGTGTGTGAATCAAGTACTCACACAAAACGTCACTTGAGCTAACAAAATTAGATATTTGACACTAAGAGTGGCTTCAAAATACTTGCGCACAAACACACACACACACACACACACACACACACACACACGCACACACGTCCCCACGTCCCCAGCACTTTTTGAAATTACCGATTTTGTCACTTTTTAAAAGCATAATAAAAATAAAAAACTGAAAAAATAGCTTGCACCAATAAATGTTAACTAACAAATGAGAACGCTTTGAGAAAGGTTTAGTTTCACAGTAAGAAAACATACAATGTAAATATAGAAGAAAAACAAATGCGCATTGTCCAATATAAGTAACGTAAGCTAAAAAAAAATAAGATCCCCCCTAGCCTACTGATTCTAAAATTACCCAAAAACTTGCCCTTTTAATGCGCCGTTATGCAATTTTTCTTGCCATAATTATCTCATACCTCATACCGATCTAAAATCGCATATTTTGAAGACCGTTTAAAATTTGAAAATCAATTAGTTTTCATCTGAGTCGTTATGTCCCCCCACTTTTCAACACAAAGTGTTGATCATATCAAGTGTTTTTAGTGACATTGTGTATTGAATTGTATTGTCATTAGTTTTATTGTCATCAGTATTACTAAATGTAAATACACAAGTATTTACATTTAGTTAATAGCATCGTTAAAAATTTTTTTCTGGTGGTGTATCGGTAGTACGCCGCCAGGGTGAATATGTCCAACAAATTTTTGGAATTCGTCTTTTCACACGCAAGCTCCCTGCTGCTCTGTTCAACCTTACTGTACCTCCTACAACATCCATCAATTCATCTCTCTCCCCTCAGTCTCTCTCTACCTTTCACCCCCTCCCTCTCTCTCTCTCCCCCTCTCCCCCTCTCTCCCTCTCCCTCTCTTCCTCTCTCTCCCTCTCTCTATCTCTCTCTCTCCCTCTCCCTCTCTCTCCCTCTCTCTCTCTCTCTCTCTCTCTCTCTCTCTCTCTCTCTCTCTCTCTCTCTCTCTCTCCCTCTCCCTCTCTCTTGTTCTCTCTCTCTCTCTCTCTCTCTCTCTCTCTCTCTCTCGCTCTCGCTCTCCCTCGCCCTCTCCCTCTCTCTCTCCCTCTTGCATGTTTTTCTCAGAGTCCTGCTTCCTTAGCCAGGTCATTTCCTGTCTGCTAAATATAGACATGAGGG
>OMNO01021181.1:6821-20570 GCA_900303215.1 Trachyrincus scabrus | reverse complement strand
GTATAATTGACTAACGTACTATTACACAATAGTGATTAAGAGTTCCACGGCAGCTAATCCGTTGAATGAGAAACCAATAGAAAAGGATGTTCATCTCTGTAGATTAAAAGATAACTTGCTGCTTTTCAACCTTATCTCTATCTATCTGCATCAGGGATATAGTTTGAAAAAAAAAAAAAAGCCTGCAGTTGTTGCCGATGCGCTCTGTGTCTCTGGGGCGCGGCTCAGCACAGATGCAAAATCTTCATTTGTTGGGTTAAGCTCATCGACGGACAAGAGTAGCGGGGAGATCTGGGTGCAGGCAACATGGAGGAAAGGTAAACATCGTTCATTTGCATATCCTACCCACGTTGGAATGCTACAAACCAGGTTGAAAAGCGGCAAAGTTCCCCTTTAAGTGTAAGTGTTATGTTTCTATTTCAAAACACTGACCTGTTCAAGGATTGGCTCTCCTGAAGTTCAAGTTTTTGAATTTTGTCTAACAGTCTCGTTTCCAGCTCCTTCTTCTGCCCCTCCAGTTCTTTAATGGCATCTGGAACATTAAAGGCCGCCTCTCTCTCTCTGCTCTGCTGGGCCTCCACTTGCCGCTGCTGCATCTCCTCCTCCAGCCTTTGGGAGAGCAGATCGTTCTCTGCCCGCATGTTGCCGATGGCAGTCATCAAGTCCTCCTCCTGCTCCTGGAAACGCCTGAGCTGCTCCTCCTTCTCCTGGCACAGGGCGGCGACCCGCTGGTCCAGCTCCCACTGCTGCCTCTCCTGCCACTCTGCGTGAGCCCCATCCACCTCCACGGCCCGACGCTGCAGGGACGAGACCTCGCCGCGCAGAGCGCCGCTCTCCACCTCGTGGCGGTCTACCAGCTCCGAGATGCAGTGATCCTTCTCCCTGCGCATCAGAGCCCTCAGCTCCGTCAGCCCCACCTCATGCTCCTCGTTCCTCCGCCGCAGCTCCTGGCCGAGCTCGGCCAGCTCCTTGCGCAGGGTGCTCGTCTCCGCCTCCACCCGGAGCTCCACGGCCTCGGCCTGCTGCGCCCTGGCCTCCTCCAGCGACCGCTTCACCTCCTCAGCCTCGGACTCCTTGAGGGCCAGCTCCACCTCCAGCTTGCAGCGGAGGTCGGCCAGCTCCGCGGTGCGGGCTTCCAACTCGCCGATCTGGTCGTTCTTCTGGCTCACGGCGGCGGCGTGGGACGCGGCCGCCTCGCTCAGCTTGTCCCGGAGCTCCGTGCTCAGCTGCTCCAGCACCTCCCGGTGCTCCCCGGAGAGGAGCTCCAGCTGGCCCTCGTGTTCCCGGCTCATCTTGTCCTCCAGCTCCTTCAGGTGGGATTGCTCCGCTCCCTCCAGCTCCTGCCGGATCTCCTGCTGGCTCTGCTCCATCTCGGAGCGCAGGTTCTCTAGCTGGCCCTCCAACGAGCCTCTGGAGGCATTTAGACTCTGGATCTCTTCGGCCTGATCACGGACGGTCTGCTCCAGCGCTTGCATTCTCTCCATCTGATTGGCCTCCGCTTGGGCCCACCGCTCCCTTTCGCTCTCCAGCCGAGCGAGTTCCCCCTGCTTGTGACCCAGCAGAGCTTCCAGCTCCAGCATGGCCCTCTGCACCTCTCTCACGCTGTTCTGATGGATCTGGTTCTCTTGGGCCAGGGCCTGGACCTGCATCTCCAGCTTTTGCCGGAGGTGCAGCTCACCCTGGTGCTGCTCCCGGGTCTCCAGCTCCTGGGCCTGCCGCAGGCCATCCACGACGCAGTGGACCTCCGAGCACATGGACTTGAGGCTGAAGCCGAAGTCTCGCTGCTCCTTGAGCACAAGGCCTCGAAAGTGGCAGAGGTCGTCCTTGACGCTCCTCAGGTTGTACTGCGACTCCTCCGCCGCCAGGCGGTACTTCTCGATCACCTGCGTCAGCGCGGCCATCTTGGTGTTCTCCATCTCCATGGTGGTGGTGTCCTGGATGCGCTTGTTGTCGATGGCATTGATGACCGAGGAGTACAGGGACTCCACCATCATCTCCGGACTCATGGGGTCGCTGATGGGGTCGGGCGAGGACAAGGCGCCCTCGATCACAAACTCGTTGACGGCAGACATGAAGTCCGACTCGGGGCTCTCCGCCAGGGAGTCCAGATCCAGTGAGCCCTGCTGCAGCAGGGGATCCATGTTTGGGTGGCCGATGGTCTCGAAGTCAAAGGTCTGGGCGTCGATGCTGTCCGGGGACAGGTCCTCCAGCGGCGCCGGGACGGGCGGGGGCTGGCCGGAGGGGCTCTTCAGGTTGAGGGAGGGCATCTTGGAGGAGGAGGTAGGGGTGGTGGTCCCAGGGGTGCTCTCAGACCCCGGGGTCATCCTCTGGCTGCAGGATGCCTGGAAGGAAAATGAATACAGAAATAATAATCAAACAACAACTATTAAGAACATAGCTATTAGGTTATTCAAATATAATAAAATATGAAACACCTCTTGAATACATTTGCTGAATTTGAGTTTGAAGTGAGCAAGATATTCTTTGAGATCTCAAAGAATGGGAGCAGGCAAACAAAGCAGCCCATGGCTACACGCCACTTCCCCCACAGGCTACTTCTGCTCTCTCTATACGTTAGGGATGGTCGTGACTAGTCGATTGGTCGTTGCTGCGCTTGGAAGTCGGCACCAGGAATACCAGTTGGTTAAAATGCTTTTGTTTCTCTATAATTAACCAACGTTAGTGTCGCAATCGTTGAAAAGTCAATCAATTCAGTCCATTTCACAGTAAAGAAACCATGATCTGCCGGATTGTATTTACGTATTTACTTTCTTTAGGCCTACTGAGTTTGAGCGAACGGCTTGCTCACTCGGTAAGCGGATCGATAAAATGTATGAGAAGACAAAAAAAGAACCGCGATCATTGTTAACACGTCTCTTGACAGGCGAAGATTTATTTCGGATGATTATTTAGATTTAACCCCCCTACCTAACAGTTCAACTGGTGCCATGTGGAACACACGAGAACCGACTGCAACGGGCCTAATGCACGTCAGCCTCATTAAAAATAGGATTTCATTACAAAAACATTACATTAAGCAAGCATTTCAAATAGCTCTTATAACACACGCAATGTTTTAGTCCGACAATGTTTGGCCTCTTCGATTTTAATGTGCTCAATTTTGACAGATTTCTAGGCATTTCATTTAGTCGTTCACAAAACGTCCGGTTAACTGTCAGGGAAATTAGTCGTCAGGATTATCCCTACTATACGCCGTTCATAATTTACCCATCAGCCGCTGTGCGAGTGACGTAGGGTATTAAAACATCCAGAAGCTCGTCCGTACCCTTTGCTCGTTCAGCAGGTCGGTGATGGTGCGGGACATCTCGTCCATGCTCTGGGCGGCCTGGACCAGCTGGTGCAGCATCTCCACGTGTCGATTCAACGGGTCAAAGTCACACAACGTGGGAACCCTGAGGAAAATCAATAAATTAATAAATTAAAAATTAAAAATATTAAATTGGCGCAATAATCTAAACACATCTAAACACCCCCGCTCCAGATGTATTGAAGACAGTTACATTTTATCCGTTGTCTCAATAAAATCATGTTTACCTTCTTAAAAGCGTCCATGAAAGAATAAGACGACTAGAGATGAGATAACTAAGATAACTCGTCCACCCGTACAGTATAGGATATCACTGCCACATCCACCACGTCTGTAATCATTTGCGTGATTCAGGGCCGTCACTTACATGAGGAAGGGTTGCACCTCCGTGGGACAGCATGACTTAAGGTAGTGCAGATCGTCCAGGGAGATGTCCGGCAGCTCATAGTCAAACCTTCTGGGCTTACGCGTCTGAGACCAACAGCAGTTAAAACCGTTAGAAATCAGAGCAGAGACCATCTGGACATTATGGACTTGTTGGGTGGAAATTCGGACTTACACAAAACGATGTCGGAGGCCATGAATCGAGTCCTCTAAACAGACGGTTTCTGAGAAACGACTTCCCTGAAAGTAAGAAATTATTTAGGAATGGAAATATTGTTTGGGGGGTATCCTACACTGAGACACATAGAAATGTATCAACCAAGACTCGTCAATGCATACTTACTAAATAGTTTTCCAAACGTTTCCCTTTTGAACTTCTCTGCCTCGTAAAGTTGCTTCCCATCCTTTACAAGTGCACATGCCCACTGAAGAGAGAGAGAACATAACAGGTTAAATTCTTGCCAATTTAACTACTATTTCAGTTAGTTAATTTAATAAGAACATGTGGAGATGGCTTTTTCTCAGCTTGTTTGCTAATGGCTCAGCTCATGTCTGAAGATTGTGGCTGCCAAATCTTGTAGACATTTTCTACTATGAATTCATGAAGTCAGTATTCATTTAATTAATACCATTGTCAATTCATCCATCTGTGTAGTGGGGAATTGCAACACTATAAAATATGGCACATTGGCCAAGTCAAAGCAAAACAATCCGCTTCACTGGCTTAAAATATATAAGGTCAAATTTGAAAATAAACAACATTACTGCCAATTCTGAAGTTGTGATTCAACTTGCGAGAGGTAATTCTGGTGCAGTTTGCCATCTAGATTCTAAATCTGAAATCTGAAACAGTGCTATCCTGCCCATGCCCTCACACCATTGACCCTGACTGAAGTGTTTTTCCACCACATTGCAGCGGTCTGCTAGTACTGTACCTCTCTGTAGTGACGTATGAACATCTTCCTCCGGACCACCTCCACCACGGCCAGACAGTACATCTGGGGCACCGTGCTGAGGGCCTCCACCACCCTCACCCGTTCCAGCAGCTCCACCAGCAGCCTGAACAGGGCCTGGAGCTTCTCACCGTCCTGGTCCGCGTGGAGCATCACATAACAGCACCACCTGATGCGGACATCGTAGCACACACACGAGTACAGAAACAAAAACCAAAAACAAGGTGGTTACTCGAAGTTCATGTTTCTGACTAACCGTCTGGTGCGCCGCCTTGGTGCGAACAAGACTTACTGTGACAGTGTTTAGAGTACCTCTCTCTTAACACCATCTTTAAAGTGATGGACAACAGAAATCTGTCATTTACTTCTAATTATGTTATTAAGGGTGATCAAAAGGTGTGCATTAAGCATCGGAAAATGATGTTCCATGAAATCCATTGCAATTTCATGTAATTTCAGTTTATCGATTTCTTTCAAGCCGATTTAATGGGTTGAGTCCATTTTTCCTCTTGGCTACGTAGCCAAGCGGTTGACAAATTACTGTACACTCACGTACACTCACATTAACGGCGACGTTGCAGCTGAATGAAATTACGGCGCTTCGGACATTGAGGAAGCACAAGCTATACAAAACAGATGCTAACTAACTATACAAGAAATGAAGGGGAAAAAAAGAAAACAATGAATTGATGCTTTACTTGAGTCGGACTTGAAGATTGTTTGCTAGTTCTTGTTTGGCAGTTGTGCATTTTTGTTTGATGTCCAGCAGCTTCCTGTGGTTGGTCAGCATGATCATCAGCTGGTTGGCGTGACTCAGACACAAGTCTGGCAGAACAGATGTATCCTTCAGGTTCTCAGCCCGCTTCTGGTTGGCTAAAAATCCCTGCGAGACGAAAAAGCACACATGCACAAGCATTACTCACAAACTGTAAAGAGCTAGATAAACTAGAAAAACATCCTTCTTTTTTCCTACCTTTGAAAAGGGAATTTGAAATGTGCTGCTCCCTTGTTCCGCTTACCTGAGCAAGTTCCTTCTGTTCGTTGACCAGCTTCTTGCAGCTCGCAATCATTTGGTCTAGCGCATACAACCGGTCTTCGAGCCCTTTGATGGCTTTCATGTTTTGATTATCCAATTTGGCAATGGTGTCTCTGCAATCTGCCAAGAAGGGCTGGATGATCCGTGGGTCAAGCTGCAAGACATATCATATCAATAAGGACCCCCCCCGTTTTCTTATAGAAGATCAGAATAAATCCAGCCGATTTAACACCGGCAGGCGCATTGACCAAAGAGCGACATACCCTGTTGATGGAATCAAAACACTTCCTCACGACTGACTCCACGTCGTTGGGCCGGTCTTGTACATTGATCCAGTCCAGTAGTGTTACATTAAAGTTGGGAGGTATGGCCATCTCTGGGTTGTCGTCTTCCTGTAGGGCAGCTCTAAGCCCGCCACTGTCCGTCATCTCATTGGTCCCCTGGTCTTCAGGCAAGCCGGCTGCGGTTGCCCCAGGGGCGGAGAAAGATGCAGGTAACTTGGTGGGTCTCGGAGGGCCACGGAGGATAGAGTCGGTGGACTTCTCTTCCTCCGTCTCGTCAGAGTCCTTGTCTGGAGTGGAGCTGGACTTTTCAACGCTCTCCCTGTAACTGTGTCTGGTTAGACATTCCAGCAAAGGTATCTTGGCCATGACAGAGACTGCAGTACCGAGCCTGCAAGCACACCGAAGTACATAGATTTTAAAAAGTACTAAGTACTATGATAAACATCGTTATCTGTTCAACGACAATCCGTTTGCTGCTCGCTGGGTGACGTGGCTAGACATTCGCCCGTTTATTTGAAATGCATCCACATTGCTCCACCTGAAGGCAACTCGATACTTACTTTGTGAGTTTTGATTTAATTTCCTCAAAGTCTTGTTGATAATTTGTGTACGCGCTTTCATATTTCCAGAGCAGCTTCTGATAAGACAGGGTGCAGTCGTCGAGATTCGCCATGATAGCAGCCCAGCCTTGGTGCTGGAGGTGTTCGTCGTGAACCAACTGCTCACAGAAAGAACAGAGTTTCTTGGCAACTTCAAACATTTCCTGGGGAAGCAGAGAAGAATTATGATCTCAAACCATCTCCCATGCATACACTGTATATTCAGAGCTCCATTTGAAATCATTCTTTAAAGGAGACAATTAGTCTAAAAGTTGATCGTTACCACGGCAAGTTGTGTTCGCGAGGCAACAGTGTGAAAGACAGCTGGCATCATGAGAGACTCTTCCACCTTCATCTCCATCTCATTCTCAATGGAGAAGGTGGTCTTGGGGATCGTCGGGGCCCGGTCGCACAAGATCATCTCTTTGTTGAACAGGAATATGGGGTTTGTGTCCTAAGCATTAAAGACAATGAATTAAAACTTACGAATGTAAGTGTTTTCCAAATACACTTTTGTTCTAAATAGAGACAGAGGCTACAATCCAGCTTCTGTCACAAAAAGTGTGACATTCAAAGTAGTACTGTGACATACATTTATTTTTTACAACAAAGAATAACCAAATAAATCGTTTTGTTGTGTCAAAGGATAATAATATCAAGGATAATATCCCTTTAAAAAGGATGGACAACTTACAGTGCCGGCACTGTAGCTGCAGACCCGGCGCTCTGCAGCCATGCACTCGCCTCCATTGACAACAAGGACTTGATGTTGTGTTGCAACCTTATATTTGACCTGGATGGCATGTTTGAGGTCCAGCACACTAGCAATAGTAAAACGACAGGAGGTCAGCATTTCCATACAATATAAGGTCGCTTAAACATCTCGACTTTAAAAAAAAGAAAAGAAAAGAAGAGTATAAATCTTACGTTTGCACAGCAAGTTCAGTGTCAAATGTCAGTGTGCTGCCATTGTTAACCTGGAACACATACAGCTTCATGTTGAATCTTCCAGAGGTCTGCTAGCTGGCCTATCGTCACCATTTAGTCATTCAAAGCCACCCTGGAAAGAAAAAAAACAAACAAATTGTATTAACAATCCTTACAAAAAGTACTTGATAAGGGCAATAAGGAATTGTGTATAGTTGTCTCTATGGAGAAGGGAATACTTTACTATTCTGGTCGACACTCAAAAGACAACTTTCAACTATGTTTCTACAGAGAGAGAAGGGTGCACCTACACTGCAGTCATTGTCAACATGTCATGTAACATGTAACCATGTTATTAGTGAGAGGAGCTGAGTCACTGTTGACAGTTACTAGTTGACCGGCTTTACGTCATGAACAAAAGTTTGCAAAACCGGCGTTATAAGTTGTTCACATCGGGCCGCAGTAAGACGCGTCTGTAATAGGCTGTAATAATGTTATTATAGTACATTACACCATACATACATTGTATAAGAATGGGTCATACACAGATGATCGATTACTGTCAGTGTCTTTGAAACCCCACACGCCGATGAGGCCCGAGAAAAAAAAACACTGTGGACGTTTTGAGAGGAAACCAGCCCGGCATAATTAGAAAGAAAATTATGCCTTGATGGCAATGGAAATACAAATGTGAAACATTTTGATTGATTAATTAGCCGTACTAAGTAGTTACACTGCAGGGGCTACTTACTAGCACAATCCTACATGCGATTAACAGAAGTGGGCTTAAATAATAGCTATTGCTAGACCAACTTTACAACTTTCGATCATAACAGTGAATTGCAGTCTCTGGATAAATACGTACGAATACTTACTAACTACATTCACTTGGGGCTGGGGGATATGGGCCTCAAAGAAGCAAGGAGGGGTAGCAGCTGTTAGCAAGTAGCATAAGTCAATGACACCGCCTGGATTCGCTCGCGACTGCCTATCACCTAACAGCTAGCGTTAGCCAACAAGAGCTAAATACTAAAGCTAAAGCTGTGTATTCCAAATGCACGGGTTATACTAATACACCGAGCGGCGATTGGGGCGGACTGGACTGCGTAACATTAAATAGTCACATAGGCAAACGATGACATGTAAAGACACAGCCGTATACAGTGTTTGTATCGTTGGTTTCGTTGCTCTTACCTTTGTTTACTCGCGTCCCCGTTACGGTCTCCCACCTCTAGAGTTGGCTAGCTAAAATGCTAGCCACTCGCTAAGCTAACCTGATTTATCTTGGCATGCATTGAGCTAACTTGGCAGGCTAGAATAAACTAGCTTAATGTGGCTAGCGTCCGTTGACAACTGTATTTATTAACAACGCGCTCATATTGCCCGATGACTGCTATTTATGACAAAAGCAGGCGTGTGTTGGGCGGCGCCGAAGCTGCAACATGCGATGTTTATTTCGCGTTGCAAGCTAGGCTAACACCCTTTTCTATAACTGTCTATTTTGTTGTTTTCGTCTGATGCTGGGCGACGCGTAACCGATCAGTTCAATTGTGTTATTGATCAATCCACCCATTGCGTTACACTGAGAGCTGTCGTTTATTTGACCAACTACATACATAATGCTTTTTTTCCACACCTTATTTGTTTTAGAAATCACATTTTATTTCCATATACTGTCGCATTATATGGAAATAAAATCGACATTTAGACAAAAATACAAAATAGTCTGACAGACAGACACACAGATAGGTCGTTGGATCTATAGAAAAGCTGGGTAAATTGTGATAGTCTATATAAACACGGCTATCCCGAATAGCCGTAGATATATATAATAGATCTACGGCTATTCGTGATAGCCGTGATAGCTGTTCTAAAAAGTCGATTCTCGCACGGAAGAAACTCCCCATCATACATCGGTGTCGTCACTGTATTTGAGCTATGGGAATTCTGGGAAAATACATTACAAAAAATGTCCAGTGTTTTGCTGCAACATGAGAAGGGGTGTGGTTACCGAGGCTGCAGTAGGTTACTGACTGCTGATTTGCCGCGGAGTTATTTGATTATTCTTTACTTTTTTATGATTATTTTTCCCACCTAGCGCTGAATTAACAGCTTTTGCGTCAACCTCACGCAAATGCAAGAAATTACGTCATCTCACTTGCTTTAGGACTTGTTTTAGGACAATGAAACTATAATATCCTAGATAAATAACAGTATCATATTTGTGCTATTTATGTGTTTGTTCATTAATGTATTTGCTTATTTATTTGTTATATGTATTTATTATATACATTATATAGTATTTACAATATTATATCAGCATAGCCAGCTATTTTATGAAAACACAAAAGACAAAAATAGAAGATAAAGTTTTCTCATTACCTTAAACATCCATGAATGTCCAGTTTCAAAAGCTGTGTTAAAAAATGGAAAACACTTTTTCTATTATCACTTCCTTTGTATTATTAAGAGCTGGAACATTTTTGTTAAGGTTTCCATGTGCCAGTGAAATTGAGATGCCACAACAATTTTCAAAACAACTGCAATCAAGTGATTCAAAAAACATACTTTTTGTAGGGCAGGTTGGTCTGGCATCTGGAGCATAAGAAATAACTGCGAACCACCACGTTGTAAACAGATAGAGAAGTTAGTGGTCTAAGACAGACACAGATAACGACATTAAAGAGCATGTTTTAATAAACATCAGTGTTGTTATTGGCTGATTTATCCCTTGTGAGCAATATGAGCTAATGTCCCCTGGGCACTTTGCAAAGTGCCTGAAAGCAGCAGTTAAAGAATAGGATTTAAACACCCCAACTGCAATTATGGCTGTGGTGAAGTAGCACTTCATTGACAACACCCCATAGCAAAAGTCCTTAATGTAATTCAGTTCAACTGTTGTTCCGTTCAGATAAAAATGGGCACATTACAAGTAAATGAACAACAACAACGATGAAATTAGAAGTGTGGGTGTAGAGAGATTGTCTTTGCCCGCCTTCATTTGTATGTGATGCTTCACATGTGTTCAATTGTTCAGGTGTATGGGTATCCAATATACCCAAGTGGAGGCCAATCTGAACAACAACAAAGCCATATTGTGTTATTTTTTTGTAATTAAAATGCATCATTGTTATTATTGCCGACATATTTTCCTGTTCAGTAAGTAAATGCACAATCTTCAGGGAAATCGTATGCCACTATCAATGCTGTAGGATCCTCCTGTTCTCCCAGTTAGTATTTGATAATGACTTGCAACGTTCTGCTGGCACTGCAGAACCTTGTAAGGATGCAAGTCTTTCAAAATTTGAATTTTTTGACAGGGTACATTAAATATTTATACAGCATTTTGGCCCCCAAGAAGTTATTCAGCAGAGGATAAAGTTAGGTAGAAGGCTAGAATTGGGTCCTCTGTTAAAATAAATGATCAATAATTTACAGGGGCCCCTGTGGACTTCGCTTCATTGTGTGAATGAACTTCTACCCTGGTTTTAATATTCATAGCAGCTCCTAATGTCCCGGAGCATACCCTTTATAGAGACTGCTCTACATAAGTTTGACAGGGAGCTAGGAAATTATATAAGCAAAAAAAAACTGTGACAGTGATGACAAGGCTCAAACTTGTATTCTTTTCTACACTTTTATTCATGCTACTAAACTATCTATCTATTATCTAAGAATATAAGTAGTCTATGTTATTATACACAGACAGTATATGCATACTATACTATATATAATACTTTAATAGGCTACATACTATATTGTCCTCTCCTTCTCTCAACAGTTTTGAGAGAAATTCACAAAATTGTGAATTAGGCCTGTGTCCTAGTGAATATTACACGATAAAGAGATTTACATTCATGTCAAACCGTTGAGTTCAACTTGTTTTTGGAACAAAACCATATGGATATGCCTTTGTTAACAAAGTGTTGATGATGACAATGACGAAACGATGATATAAATATAGGCCTAAACGGTAGTGCCAACACTGCCATCTGTTAATACATAGAAATGGGCAAGAGAATGAGCTGCATAATTCATATCACGGGATATGGCGTTCAATTGTGGCTGACTGAGTTAAGGATAATACACATTTTTAAATAAAGTTATCAAGACAGAATACATTTAAGAAAGAACGACAAAATAAATTGTACACCGAGATGCACACATAGGCCTACACATAGGCTACTGGCGCATGCACAGAATGGTGATCTACTTTTTTTGTTGATCTAAAAGTGAGTTTTGAAAATGAATTGAAATGAGATGTATCCTGTACCATACACATGGAAACAAATGGTTTATATGGTGTGTTATGGACTGTAACAAGACGAGTCCTCAAGAGCGCAGTGTTGATGTTCCTAATTTGGTCAACAGATGGTAGCAGACGGCTGGAGATAAACCATGGTGGCTTCCTCCCTTGCCTGTTAATAACCCATGATGCCTAAATATAATGTGTTGGAAAATTTGAGGAAAGATAGATCTATCTATCTATCTATCTATCTATCTATCTATCTATCTATCTGTCTGTCTGTCTGTCTGTCTATCTATCTACTATTTATCTATCTATATGTCTATATATATATGTCTGTCTGTGTAGCCCTATAGGCTATATTATTTTGCCAATAGTTGTAGCCTACATGAACTAAGAATGTCTTAACAATGAGGCCTAATACAAATGTGATACCACATGTATGGGCACATGTACGCGCATAATCCATTGAAGCAATGGATGCCACATTTAAACAAATATGAAGGTTGCAGTTATTTATTTATTTGCCTCTTTGTGTCAGCCATTCATTCGTCTTATGCAAGCATGACATTCCTGCAAATCGCGGTGTATTTATTGGTGTACACGCGCACGCGCTCCTGACAGACAACGCGTGTGTAAAAGAATGCATCATTGTTCGTGTTTTGACACACGATACAAAGACAGTAGACAAAGAAAAATGTGCACCACTAGGCTAATATGTACATGTGGCATATGCTAATTATTATTATCTCCTGCAATATACATGTTTTTTTTTTGTTGTTGTGTTGTTTTGGTTACATAATCTCCAGGTAGGTTATTATAATTGTGTGCACGTTGTGTTATTCACTTCCCCCACACCCAATCGAATTACACCCTCCCCCCATCTCAAGTACAATTACGCGGTGGGTGACGTTTCAACATGCGGAGGAGGAGGGCGCTGGGCAGGGACCACTTGGACCAAGGAGGACCGAATGCTATTTCATTTCAGTGCAGAAAGAACGCAACCAAGGCATCGGACCAGGGCGCCGCGTTGAATCCTAGCCCATTGTCTCCTTCAAAACTGAGCTACTAGGGAAAAACGGGCTGAACGATCCAGCGGCGTGTTCCTAAAAAGGAGTGTCTAGTGGTAGGCATTGCGGTTTTTTAAGCCACAGAAAGGGGGCCCTGAACAGGTCTAGCCAATAACGGAAAATGAACCAAAGTCAAGTTTTAATAATATGAACAAGAGCCGCGATTTGTTGCAATTGGCGACCAAGTATTGATGCTTCTGCGCCGATCGTCTTTAGACCACTAATTTACGCGCACTTATTTTTTCGTTCGGATCGCTGGAATTTCATAGTCTGCACGTTTGAAAAGAGTTTAGGCGTTGTGAAAACAAAATGAATTTCCAGTCGAGTGTCCCAGTGTCCGTGTCCGGAATCTCGCAGCAGTCTCAGCCAGCCATGCCCACTCCAGGCACAGTACCAGCGCCGGTCCCTGTTCAAGTACCCCAGTCCATTCCGTCCCAGTTTGGATCCGGATCATCTGCAAGCTCTGGGGCTGGTCAGTTCGGTTCAGGGACAGTATCAGGCCAGGCTGCCCAACCCGGGCCTGGGGGCTCTCAGTTTGTTTTGTCCAACTCGGCGGCCATCAGAGCCGAGATCCATCGGTTTGAATCTGTTCACCCAAACATTTACGCGATCTACGACCTGATCGAACGAATCGATGACCTAGCCCTACAGAATCAGATCCGGGAACACGTCATCTCCATTGAAGGTGAGTAGGAAAACAACAGTGGTACAACAACAAAAGTGCTTAGTGTCTTTCATTCATTGCAGCTCGTAGCTTTGGTGTGTGTGTGTGTGTGTGTGTGTGTGTGTGTGTGTGTGTGTGTGTGTGTGTGTATTGGCTCAGCTATCTTTGTGAGGACAAGCATGGGTTATTAACCTTTGAAGTGAGGACCATTTTGCAAAGAGAGGACATTTAGGCCGGTCCTCACTTTATTGTCACTGT
>OMNO01021179.1:6578-17860 GCA_900303215.1 Trachyrincus scabrus | reverse complement strand
TTAATAACATGATCACTTGTTGCTTGGTGTATTTACATATCAGGCCATTTCTGTTGAATGTTAATAACATGATCACATGTTACTTGATGTATTTATATATCAGGCCATTTCTGTTGAATGTTAATAACATGATCACTTGTTGCTTGATGTATTTACATATCAGGCCATTTCTGTTGAATGTTTATAACATGATCACTTGTTGCTTGATGTATTTACATATCAGGCCATTTCTGTTGAATGTTTATAACATGATCACTTGTTGCTAGATTGATTTACGGCTGAGGCCATTTATATAATTTTGATTTGAATAATATCAATGAAATTAATAATAAAGTAAAGTACTTGTAGCAGATTTTTTTTAAATGTTCAATGTTAAAAGGTTCAATGTCTTTCAATCTGCCACATTAATTACATTTTTGAATGTATCTTTTTGAAGTGAAGTGATTAATTGAAAAAAAAAATACATGAAGAATAACACAGGTCTATGTAGAAATATATGAACTGACTGCCCTATTTTGTATGTTAGATAAACAAATTGTGAATAAACACTCTTTATGCACATTATTATGGGTATTTAGTGTTGTTTTTTATGTATGTAAGTGTGATAATTTTCCAGTAATCTGGCCCTCATAAGAAAGTAATTGAATAGCCCTGCCCTAGAATACATCAAGAACCTGTATAAGGTATTATAAGTGGGCTTGGTCGGGTCCTCATAAGTCTAAAATACATCCCTTTGACACAAAAGTATAAAGCTATTCTCCCCTGAACAACAAACACTCATACACATGCACATAAATACAGAAATCCCTCCGATATGCTTGCATGGCGATGACATGCACTATACATGTATACATTGTAAAGTGATGCAGTACTGAATAACAGCTAAACATGTCATGTATCATGTCATAACAGGTGGACCTCCTAGTGGATCAAAGTGTGCTGTGCTGCATACAAGGTGAGTACAAGTGTATTACCCCTCATCCTTCATTTACTTTGCTATAGGGAAACCCTTGAATTCAACTATAACATGCTTACCTCAAGTCAAGTCAAGACAAATCCAAGACAAAAGACAAATTGTATTATATCATTTTTTATAATTTTACCTCTGCTTATGAAACACTGGTTCGTATTTCAACAATGTATGCATGCATATTTGGTAAGGTCAGTAGAACTGCCCCTTTAACATAGCTGCATCGTTTGAAGACAAATGTCCTTGTTGGAAATGTGGCCTCTATTTGGCCAAATATCAGATAAATGTACAAATTGTTCTTGGGGTGAACCGAAAATTAGGCAGGCTAATAAAGGCACGCTTCCATTGAACATGGAAACAATTGATTCATCGAGCCGTTTAAAGTTTATACAGGTAAGGGAATGGTTGAACTCACCTCTGACCTCAGCAGAGAAGTGGGCGGAGTGACGTGTTATGAAGTGCAGAAGCTGCTGTTGGAGATCACAGGTGTTGAGGTCTACGTCCCACGAGCGAATCCCTGAGAGCACAACATAACATTACGCAGTGTAAGGACAATGGCATCACAAATCAAACTCTGAACTGACTGCAATATGTCAAACAACGATCAAATAGGGCTGCTGTATATGTATTTTGTACACACACACACACACACACACACACACACAAACTATGTCACACATACACAGGGGCGGTTTGTCAAATCAGAAAAAGAGGAAGAGTCGAGAAGCTTTGACTTCTTCGTTACCTCATCCAACACCCCACCCCTCTCTCTCTTGTTCTCTGTCCACAAATTATTTGATGGTTGAGCAAAATTCATAAATCCCTTCCTTGCAACAATCAAAGCCTTCTGAAACCTTGCTTTGGCCTCGACTGAGGAGGACAATGTATTCCTCTGACTGGAGGGTGCAGTCGTTTACTCCCAGAAAACACTGTGTCACTGTTATTAACAGCTAGCACTGGTGTTTGCTTTCATTAGGCATGCTACCACAACCACAGCCCCCCAGGTTTGATATCAGAGCCTTTAAGCTAAGCCTTATCTTTGAGACAAAAAATGCTTCATCATTTGAAGAACATGATATGATATAGTTAGGGTTAGGGTTAGGATTAGGGAGATAGTTACATAATAAAACAGTCACAGGATCTTTAAAAAGAAGAGGTGACACATGGTGATTGGTATTCCAGAGGATTATAGGTGATGAAACTTTTACCCTATAGGAGGAACGAGCACAACAAGGTTAGAGGATGATGCAAGAAAAGAGATGCAGCCTTACTCCAGCTCTTCTACATGCAATAGAAGAGAAGCAACAAAACCAGCTGGGAAGGAATTGAGTGTTTGAGTGTCCATCCTCATCCTTACAGTGCGCTTCACGACATCAACGTCGACTATAGAAGGTGCAAGCAGGAATTAAACTCCTAGGGTCAATTCTTTCAGAAGTAGATAGGCACACAATTTAAAGATGGCCGCCTTATCTGTCTGATCTGTTGCTCTTTTAGACAGAACAGGTGATGTGTAGATAAAATAAAATGGGCATTGGCCTAATCAGAGGATAAAACAGTCTGGAAATTTCCCCATGTTGTCTATACTGTTGTAGTGATGGCCTGGTCAAGGGAGGGGAAACAATTGTGTTCTTTGTTTGTGTTCTTTCTTTCAATCTGTCTCCTTTACCAATATTCTCAAGAAGAATATGCTGATTACTTAAATCCCCTACAAGCCCAAATCAAAACACCTAGTGATAAATATCAACAAGTCAAGGACACTCAATTATCAAGCCCATTAGTTAAGTAATCAGTCATGTCAAGAATTCACATCATTCCCTGCTTTACAAAGGCATCATCATGAAGAATGTTGCGTTCTTCAGAACAAGCTCTGGTCCTACGGAGTGAAGGGCGTTTTGCCAAAACCAATTAAAAGTCTACTAGTCTACTAAAGCCACAAAAAGTTTTACATAAAATGGGTAGTTGTCTTATCTGTGGCCCTTTCTACTAAATATTTGCTATATTTGATTAAACATTGTGTTTTATTCAGAGAACAGTATGACCATTCACCATTGTAGTGTGTATATATTATATTATTATTATATAAGTCCCCATAAGAAAAGCAAATTGATTAATTCAGACTTACTATAATAGAAAATGGGTTACTTCCTATGGAGGAATCCTAATAATATTAATGATAATAATAATAATAATAATAATAATCAGAATCAGAATAATTTAAAGCGTCAACTTATATAAGCATTTCTGAAAACCCAACTTAAGTTTGATAATAAGTTTGATGCCGCCAAGAGCATTTATCCCTGAGGACAAATCTATTCAAAACAATGTTTTGTCATTAGGACGCACACTCCCACCCACACTATACACACAACATGCACAACTTGATAGTGAACGCATAGCCTAGTACGGACACACTTTGTTTATCCACGTGAGAAAGTTACTGCATACATGCTGCAATGCTGCAGCTGATTCCGATCAGGCATCCATTTAATGCGCCACAGATTGTTGTCCGTGGGAAACCGCTGGCGTTTCAAGGCACAACACTCTTCTACACCATTGCTTTTGTCCAATAATAGCCCTAATTATTTTGTAAATGTGTTTTTTAATAATAACAACAATGTAAGCCTATTTGAAAATAACACCCACCCCGCTCTATGTGATCTTTAGCGGCGTTGAGTTGGTGTTCGGTGGAGATCTCTCCGATGACCACCAGCATGTAGTAGTTCCGCTGCTCGAACGGCGATCCCCGCCGCACTCGCTCTCCGCGGTGCTGACGACGCTCCGGCTCGGACCCGGGCGGCGGCGCGCCTACTCCATCGTCCTCCTCCACCACCGCTAGAGCCCCTCGGACCGGAATCTCCATGGCAACAACCCCTCGAGCAGACGCCGGGGCCGATAGCATCGCCATGACAACTGCGCCGGTGTGAGCGAGCGCAAGGTACGGGGGAGTGACGGTGTTCAGCGCGCGGAGGGTAGAGGTGATGGAGAGTTTGGTGGTCTTGTCGTTGATTGGTCTACAGCCCCAGTGCAGCGAAGTGATGTCAGCGGCTTGGCCAAGTCCAGGCTAATATTAAGTCTAATATTAATGTTCAATGACAATCAACATGCCGTATTCCATGAGAAACGTTTGTTTTGTACCAAAGTGAAAAGGCATTGGCGTACATTAGGCCATACAAGTAGGCTTACAACTAAATAAGTCCCAGAAAAGAAACACTGATTCCATATAACTGGATTTCTGTGTAAAATATCAGGGGCTTTGGAATCCAAAAAGAACCAGACCTGCTCACTCACTCACTCATTCAGCTGAGTCCGGCTAGTGAACGCGATTCATTGCATTCAGCGGTTAGGAAAAGTATTATTCCAGATCTGAAACTAATACCCAGTTAGCCAGAGCATTTGGTTTGACCATTTCTCATTCATGCATTGAGACAAACCTACCTAAACCTAGACTGACCTATCATATACATTCATATCATATACATTTATTTTACTGTTTGTTTAGGCTACACTTTATCATTTAGAACACCACCGGTAGACCTACCATGTTTTAAGGTGATATTTGTAATTGTTTATCAGTGTGAGGGTAATGAAGGTGAAAGAGGACCTCGTTCCCAGGCGTTCTCATCTCACCAGGGAGAGGAGGTGAAAGAGGTCATAGGTGAGACTGAACGTGGGAAAATGGATAGTGATTAAGAAATGTGTGCTGCCGTTGCTGGATGCATACACAGCATATATCACAAAGCTCCACGTGTAGGCCTAAGCGTCATGCCGACAACACTATCAGACTCATGTTCCTTTATCCAGCAGAGGGCCCTGAGCCCTCCTATCTATTCAGAAGAGTACAGTGAGTCAGCACAACAGCCCACTTCAGACACACTGCACTCTAGTGGTCACTTTTTGTATACCTGCTATTAACATGGAAAGTCTTGAAGGAAGGAGTTCGAAGGAAACAAGCTAGGCTATGCTTATTTGATACGCATACATAGGCAGACTAACCACAAAGTCAATAAATCTAAGTGGTAATTTGTAAACAGCTAGACGCACAACACTGGATAATCCTTTACATTGCCGTAAGTAAGTAAGTAAGCCACAGTAAAATAGATTGTTGTTTGTTAAAATATGAAATATGCAAGCTCATACTCAGGACTAAATTCCAATGGAAACAAAAAATTAAATATGGTCCACTTTACAGTGTTTTTCATAAGAAGGGGTCTTGGACAGATTTCATTTCACAGCCTATGAAAGTTAACTCTCCTTGACATCCAAGTTCTATGTATTTCTGTAGGCCTATTTGTATGCAGTTTAAATAATGAATGCTTTTCCTTAACTGGTTACCGTTTTGGTGAAAGCTTTTATTTTTAATCAGTTATCAGTAATATTCAACATTGAAATACAAACATTTCAGCTTTGACAAATTTACTCGAGTAGGCCACTCTGTTCTGGTAGAACTTACATAAATGAACTTCAGAAGGTAGTTCTGAAACACAATGTTTACTACAAATCATGCAAGGTCAATTCAAATACATTATCTTTTCATTACAAACTTCATATACAACTTGGCCATGCTGTGGCTTTGAGTTCTTCCCAGGCTGAACCAAAAACAACACGTATATCACAGATTAGTGGACCCCTACAGCAGCTGGTTTCAAATGAAACATGCTTTATATTCAATATATTTGAAATATGTATTTTTGTAACCCATTTGTTTTATCCCCACACCTGTAAGGCTTAAAGAATTGAAAATCTGAGCAAGCTGGTAAATTTGTTTGTTAAATTAACAAATTAAGAAAACCGAAAAATGTCAAACATTTTAAACCTTTATTTTCAGCCCACATTTTTTTAAAAACAAAGTTGAAAAGTTAAATCAGACCAACTGCTATGATTTAGACATGACGTAAAATCTGAGCACCTCAAATGTGCTGTAATCCCTTGGAAAGCTTCACAAAAGCTTTTGTGTAGGTAAGTGTGTATTTACAGCATGAAGTATCTACATATATATGGCAAAACATGATTCGTGACATACATGCTTTACTATAGCCAATCAGGTAATGGAACCCGTTCCTCCATTTCTGTTTGTCGCAATTATAAAGGAAGACGACATTAAATGTTTTAAGAAGATAAAAGCTACACAGGAGAAGACATTGATAACTGACAAACAGAAAGGCTTCATTATTTTTTATAATACAGAATCGACAGAAGTCCATAGCTAATCAGACAAATGCTTGCCTACGTCACCCATGTTCTTACCCAACACACGCACACACGCAAGCCTCGGAAAAGTGCCAAATGCCAAGACAAGCTTCAGAGAATTTCAAAAAGTGCACACAGAAGCCACAACAAAACAATATAATTAAAGACTAATTTGTTAACTTCACTCATGACTTTTCACTCTGAAATGCACATTATGGAAAACATTGCCTTCCATGTTCCTTGAATATAAAAAGAAAAAAAAGGTTTTGGCAGCCATCCCCAGAGCCAAAAGAGCCAGCATACTTGTATGGGCTCTTCGGGAGAGGGTGAACATGAATGCTTAAACAGAGAAAAATGCCAAAAGGGGAGAGGCATGAATTATACTGGTGGAGGAAAGGTGGCCTAGACTAGCCTAGGCCGCAGTCTGTACAGTACACATGATGGAGTACTCCTTTACACAAGTACAATTTCAAAAGAAAACAATTCATATGAGCAAAGTGCACAATGAGTATAACATTGAGGTGAAGAGGTGCTGCAAGAGGAATAGCCGTGCCTTTGAGGCCTGCATGATTGGAGTGGAAATAAACTTCCTAGGAAAAATAGTTTGACGTTTTCATCTGGACCAGATATTCTACTATAGATGACGTAGCCGCTCGGTGCAGCGCCTATCCCGTCTCTAGCCCATCTGGTGTTAGTTGCTGCTCTGGAAGGCCCCCTGAGCTGCGGAAGAGGCTGCTGTGGTAGCGGCCGACTGGAAGGATTTGTTGGTGAACACGCCCTGGGAGAACTCCTGCTGGGCCTTCTGGAAACTGGCTCCTGTGCGCCGGTAATTGCTGTGCACCTGTGTGGAACCAAGACAATACATTTGAACATTTAGGGCCTGGCTTAGGTGTTAGAAAATATCAATACCGTGTCAACTATCGGAATCTATACTATCTGCCTCAATATTGTGTGTTGATTTTTAAAAACACTATATCGATTGTTAAGGTAACATAAAAGACGTGTTGTTCAATGTGTATACCTCCGACCACTAAGTGGCTGCTGCTGTGTTGTAGCCGCTCTAAACACCACCACAGAAACACTAAATATGTCCTACTGTTCCTCTATTCGAAATGGACAAATCAAGAGGTAAACTGTTACAGCCCGACGGCTTGCACATGTAAGCATTTATTTAGCCAATTTTTTATTTTTGATGCGTATCGGCAAATTCTTGCAGGTAAAGTGCAAGTAAAATGTATTGATTTTCTTTAGATAACGTTTTAGACAAAAAGGAGAATGAATGGACCAGACGCATAGAAAAACTCACCATCTTGAGGAGGAAGATGGACAGAGCAGCACAGATGGTGAAGAAGATGGCCACCACCATCATAATGGCCCCGACCGCAGTGCTATTGGTGATGGCGGTGAATGCGGTAATCCAGCCACTGAAGATGAAGGGGGTAGTGGGTGATGTCGTTAAAGAAGACACGCTTGCAATAGTAAGGCAATACTATAGTGACTCCATCACTAACCCAAAGTACACCCACCCCACGGTACAGCTCTATTAGATACACTACAAATGGTGCCTTTTCGATGGAATACTGGAGTGACCTATTTGATGCACCATGGAAGCCAAAGTGCGGCTGTAAGTTAGACAGACAGGCAAGCTGGGTTTAATAAGCAACAAGAGAAGCATGCTCGGTGAGGAAGAACAGAAGGCAAAGATTCACAGCTGGCGTTGCATGTGCTGTAAAAAGTTATTATTTTAATTTAATTGAAGATGTGTTTTCCTTAGCTGTCCCAAGCATTTTATATAAAATATATAATTTGATTAGATTAGAAAAATGAAGTATGATATTGATTTTTGTCCTTCCAAAGTTAACACAGGAAAACAACGAGAGCTTCAGTTCTTCCCTCATTTAAATACGGCATTATGACGGCATTTGTATTGCATTATTGGCATTTGGATTTGATGCAATCAGCACTATTGGAAAAAAACATGTATTAATTGATGAATACTAGAGGAAGGGAATTTTTGCACAGGCAGTAGACAGCGGAAGCAGAGACTTACAAAGAAGTTACCAGGACAGAGAGACAGACAGCAGGCTAGAGGCTGAAGAATGGAAGGTCTCTGTCGGAAGAGATACCGAGAGGCAGTGGAGGGAGAGGAGAGACGACAGGCCAGCTCACAAACTTGAAAAACGTGCGTACACCTACAATATTTTAAGGGCAAATTTTGGCCTTCATATTAACCTTTAACAGAATAGCGGGCTAAAGACGAGAACCTCTGACGCCAGGTAGAATAAAGTGCCATGTTTAAAGGTTTAAGCAGCACAGATATTTTTTTTATCATTATTAAAAGTCTTCGTATTTTATTGGAGAATGTATGTTGCAATATCATGTTCTGTATATTTTAAATGTGGATATTGCCAGTGGGAAGAAAACACCTAGGCAATATATATTTTTTCTAAAACACAGTCAAGATTGGACTTACCTGTTGCCCCAATTGGGGATGCCGACTGCCTGGATGACGAAGATCACCACTTGGGCGAAGAACACCATGAAGAAGAAGAAGAAGCTAAAGGAGCTGTCGGATCTGAAAATAACAAACAGTTGGTTTCCATGTACATAATAATAATAATAATAATGATGTGAAATTAGATGGCAAGCTTACTCTATAAACAGAGCGCACATAGACTGCATTGTACTAAGCGCTCTATGTCCTGCCTATTAGTTCCCCATTCATCGAACTTCGAGTGGAAGATATCTCAAAATAATGTTCACCTGATATCACTGCGTTGTATGCTTGCTATAATCCAAAGTAGTCAGACAGATTTTTAAGACGCGTTTGACTGCAAAACACCGCACAGAAGAGTGAATACTCCGGCGCATGCGCACATTCAGCAAAGCGGGACATTGAAAATATCCGGCATTTTGCGGTCAAACGCATCTTAAAAGTAATATTTAAAGACTTTTGCAAAAAATCTGTTTCACTGTCCAGACTACTTTGGATTATAGCAAGCAACAAACGCAGTCACATCGGTGAGTGGTGACTTTTTAAAAAATATCTTCCACTCAATGTTCCATGAATGGGGAACTAACAGGCAGGACATAGAGCGCTAAGTACAATGCAGTCTACATGTGCTCTGTTTATAGCGAAGCCTTGGCTTCTCTGGAGTGCTCGCTGATTGGACGGGACACTCACTTGAAGGCCTTGTACACTGGTCGGTACCAGCAGAGGAAGGAGCAGGGTGTGAAGAGAATCACCCAGAGGATGGAAAGGCCAAAGTCTACGCCGTGAGACGTAGCCGTGGTGAAGAGAGCCAAGCAGGCCAGAAGGTTGAGGAACAGTGTTACACAGTTAACTGTCGAAGGGGGGGATGTGGAGGGGAAAACAAGAGAGTTGTTGAAGATATCAATGATGATGATGATGATAACTAGCATGTAGTCTCTTTACGTTGCCAAATTGTAGATAGTAGTCAATTTGTTCATACTCTTTCGTTACCCACATGAACCCTTCTGTCTGCACACAACCAAAACATTCTGTTGAAATCCCCCCCTGCATTACACACTTAACCTTGATTTGTCAATTCTACTCATCTCCAAACGGAAACCAGCATGCAGTTAATGCCTCAAATATTGTCGCCTCCCTACAAATGTATGCTTAAAGCCTATGGCTTTAGCAGACGTCTGGTTATAGATATTAGTCTGTACGCAACACTATTGGTCATAAGATTGAGTAATTGAGAGGAAGTGACATGCCCCGATTATTCACATTTCAGCGGCCTTCCCATCAGACTTTATTGAAAAGTCTGATTTGTGAGAGTACATGGTGGCTGAATAGAATTTTGTATCTTTATGTGGCCAGTTTCAAACAGAAGCAGATGTAATATCTACACTGACCTACAACAGATTTAATGGAGAAAAAAAATGTATGTACCAGTATTGCAGTAATCAACAAATGCCTTCATGTACTAAAACAATTGAGCGAACAAAAAGCTGTAACAATTGGGGCTAAACTCAATGAAATAGTAAGCCATTGAAACATGGATTAACATTGAAGCATTAGTTAATTAATTATCATATATCATACGACCCACTCAAAATGCCCTCAGACCCACCAGTTGAGAATCACTTCAATCACAATCTATTTTTATTTTATTCTATTTTTATCTAGTATAGTAGTTTTTGGATTTATATATATTTTGTAATTCTGTGTTCTGCCTTTTTACCTACCTCATTGTGTGTGTTTTTGTAAGTTATGCGTGTTTTTTTGTCATCTATGTGAATTGCTGCTGCAACACTTAAATTTCGCTATGGTGAAAAATAAAGTGCTCTATCTATCTAACGTATCAATAACCATTACCCAAAGTTGATACTATTACACAAACATACTTCCAGTAAACCTTGCGCTGATGATGGTACTCATTCAACAACAGGTAACACAATGTCCTCCCATTGCTTTACATTGCCATCTTGGTATACTCACACATCCACAGGTAGTACATCATCTTGCAGATCCTGCGGTGCTCCTCTGGGATGTCCTCGGAGAAGTCCTGGTAGAAGCAAGGTTTGATGGGAAAGACTTTTGGGAGAGGAGGCCAGTTGTTCTGCTTGCCTGTTTATGCAGAGAGAACAGAGAGTTAAAGAATAACCCCAATACTACAAATCTAACCTGATAGACAGAACCTGTTTATGCAGAGAGAACAGAGAGTTATAGAGTAAGCCCAATACTACAAATCTAACCTGATAGACACAACCTGTTTATGCAGAGAGAACAGAGTTAAAGAATAACCCCAATCCGATAGATCCCACAATTTGCTACCACCTTTGACTAAATGTCCTCTGTATGTCTAAATGAATGTAGATGGAATTCATTGACAAAACATGGTTAAAAGCCAGCATTAGTAGCAACCTCTTGTGGCTGTGGTTTATTAGACATCTAACAGACTTAAGATTCTACTGCGTTTCATGGATGTCACTGGCATCATTTCATTGAGTGTTTTATACAGATATTAAAACCAGTTATGGGTGCATGTCATTAGCTGCAATGGATTGTTGGCTAAAGCTACCTGCTAATTTAGTAAATAAAATTAAAGCTCACCATCTTTAAGAGCCCTGCTAAGCCTAACCCTAATGGTAATAA